>JAPSES010074014.1:0-10743 GCA_029822895.1 Maxillicosta whitleyi
TATGTCAGAGGAAAGCGCTGTGTGATTGGTTTAAGCTTCGACAACGCCTTTTCTGGCTTCGACCAATAGTAGACTGAAACTTTTGAAGGAGGCGGGTACTTCAAATTTGAAACACGCCCCCTTTTTTTGTGTGTGTTTTAGAGAACCAGCTTTTTCAGTATGCTTGGCCAGACCCAATGCCAACATGGAACTGGAAATGTGGTGAAAACCAGGCTAAGACTGGAAGGACTTAAATAAGTCTGTTCCACTACATTTAACATAGACTATTGATGCTATAGAATTCAGATTAAAAAGCAAACCTATGAGCCTATTTTGGCTGTTTTTGAGTACTTTGGATTTTACCTTTATATATATATTTATACCAAGAAATGTTTACTATACCAATGTTTGTTTGTTTTTTTTTCCCAGCACAACTTCATCAATCTCATCTGCCTATTATGTTTTCACTTTAACTGACTATATGAACATAAAAGAACAAAAAAACACAAAAAATATAAAATCCAACTGAAAAATTTATACAATTTATTCCTACAGTTTCCCTAGCTTCCCATATCTATCTATCTATCTATCTATCTATCTATCTATCTATCTATCTATCTATCTATCTATCTATCTATCTATCTATCTATTGTATAAATAACACAGATATGCTTAACAAACCTTTTAATAGACTTTAAAAGTGAATACTGGTTTCAGATATTAGGTACATAAAATTAAAATTGTAATTAATTAAAACTATACTGAAATATTTAAAAGCTTATGTTTACATAGACGCATGAATTTTATTTTATTATTTATTATTTATTTATTTTATTTTTTTATTTAAAAAAAAAAAGAAAAAGAAAAAAGAAAACCCTGCATTCCATATCTTTAAGCCAAACTGCACTAACCTAATGTCACAATGTAAATGTCACGTTTTCAGAGTTTGGTCTAAAATGTTACTTTATTCAATTACTTCCCAACACAGCAGAAGCTGCCCATGAAAGCGCTTAGTTCTAAAACAAAGAAACAAAAAGCAACTAAAACAAATAATCCCACGATAATTAAAAAAAAAAAAAAATTATATATATAAAATCCACAAAAGAAAAAAAATAATGAATCTAGATAAAGAAATGTTAGGAAGATCCTGTCATCATATATAGGTAACATTAATTCACTGAAGTCTCACAGGGCCAGTGGGTTCATGGTTTACATCCTCCCATATTCCCTTTACTGCTGCCTTTTTTTCATTTCCAGGGTTCGCTCTTCATGGAGTTGTCTATTGCCAGCTGTTCCCTGTGAGGATTGAGTGTAAAAGAGGCTTCTACTGGCTCATATACACACTCCGACACACAGGATAATAGCTCATCCCCTATAAACAGAAAGGTCAAAGGGGAAGCAGATGAGGGAATCTCAGTCATTTGTCACCAAACTTTCCCTTGTTTCTTTTGTCCCATATTTTTACCCATGAACTCCATTAAAAGTCTCACTATGAAAGAATGAATTTTCTATTTTTTTCCCCCATAGGGATGTTGAAGAAGTGTTATCATGTACAGTAGATGAGAAACTTTTCCTCGAGCCTCTGCAGGATTTGGACAGAATACTGAATGAACTTATAGGAAAGGTAAAGCTTTAGGGAAGTTCATATATTGGGTATTAAAGTACCCAAACTTTATCAACATGCAAGCTAAAAAAAATACAAAATAATGTAAATTTTTTATGCATGTGCAGATGTAAAAGAACAAAATTAATCAGATTAACAGGTTTACATGCAATATAGGATCAGGGTATTGGGGAGACACACAGCTGTGTTAATCCTAATCCTTCTGTGGAGCAGTGTTGGTTGTTGTTGTATATATATATATATATATATATATATATATATATATATATATGGCTGTTTCCATGAAACTGGGTTCATTTTGGCACCTGACACTTTTCCAGCTTTTTTAGACCCAATAATAAAACAGAAATTTAGACATATTTCCACCCAGCATTGACCTAATGATGACCTCAAATACAAAAAAAAAACAACAAAAAAAAAAACAACATCAACAAAAAAAATTCTACTCTTGCTCTGAGCCATCCCAAAATGTATGAATTTTTAGTTGGGGCCAAAAGTAGGACCACAATTTGGACATGAAAAACTATCTATAGGTGTCAGTGCATTTGACCTGAAAAACATGGCTGTGAATGGTCTTACATAGACTATAAATAAAGACACTGTGTTAAATTTGATGATCCTTGTGGTTTTTCTAATTGAAGACATGCAGGTTTTTCATGGATCTCAGTCTCATTCCAGGTTTTGCATGTAACCCATGGTGTCCACTTGCGTTACATGCAGAACCTGCCCAGTTAAACAAATATAAATCATGAATGAGTTTGCAACAGCAGTCATTTTTGTCAAACACTCTGCCTTGAATAATTAGTTTGATTCCAAAAATGTACCTGTGAGAGAGTAGAGATATATAAAAAAAAAATAATAGTGTAACTTTCATGTCATTTTAACTGTGTTATATGCAGATTTTTGCATTAAAACAATGTAAAATTATATAAAAATGGGGTTTATCTCAAAAGTTTCTCTTATCTCAGTAAGTATTTCTTTTAATAGACCAGTTGTTTCATTGAAGGACCCATATATATACATATATATATATATATATATATATATATACATGTACACACACACACTGGCAGTTCAGCAGGTGGCTGGGGGTGAGAACGCTCAGGAAACTGAACTCTTTGGAGTAATGCATCTCACCCGCTTCACCATCTGGAGGTGAAGCACTTACTTTTCACATTAGCAAAACAAGTCTGACAGTTATCTTAACTGAAACCTAATGGTAAATGTTAGCTTAGATCACTATCTTAATTTCCACTGGAAATTTCCCTCAGACTCCTGGAAGAATAGCTGTAGCTATGGTACAGCTAATGGGAACCTAAAGAAAGAGAGAAAGAAAGAAGGAAGGAAGGAAGGAAGGAAGAAAGAACTAAAGAAAGAAAGAAAGAAAGTGTTACATCCCCTGTGGTCCTCTTGGTGGTGCTGTGGTAGGATCATCCTTTGTTTCATTCACCTGATGGGAATCATGTTCACCTGTGGAGCCCAGGACTTCCTGCCTTTAAAGCCTGCAGGACAGTGGAGCTCTGTTCTGTTCTGTTCGGTTCTGTTCTGCTTGGAGCCCTCTGTTCTGCTCGCTGCCCTCATACCTCCTTGGTTCTTCAGATGTTGGTTTGTTTATGTTGTGTTAAAGTTGTTGTTTTTCGTCCTTCAACACTCACCTCAGCACATGTTCACTCATGCACATTTACACTACTGACTGTACTGATGACTCATTTACACTCACTACTTTAGTTTATTTTATATATTTTAATTTGGTTTAATTCAACCTTAATTTGAGTTAAACACATTGTTGGTGTGTTCCCCTTCTTTGTTCTGGTCTTTGAGTCAGGTCAGAACATGGGGGCTCAACTAAACATTTAGCTTGTCTTTGTGTGTGTGTGTGTGTGTGTGTTCCCTTTGTCACACTGATTAGTTAAGTTGGTCCAGCTGAGTTGCTCTGGTGTGGTTGGTTAGTAGGGTACACACCATTTATTCTCCAACAGTGTTTGTGATCCAGTGTTGGGTTCTGTGTTCCATACAGAACGTAAGTGTCACTGTTTGATATGTAGAACAGAGGTTTCTCTGTGAGGTTGCAGGACACGTCCTCTTTAGGTTGTGTCCGTTTGTTGTTTTTGTAGAGTTGTGGGGAGCAGTTGGTGTTAGTTGGCTTCGGTCAGCTATCTCGGGGGGGCATATCCGTGGGGTTTGTGGGGTGGCCTTTGCAATCCCACTGGTTTAATTGCTTAATACACCCGCTGCAGAACCACATGAAGTCTAGGGTTGAGTTTTAGCTGGTTTCTGGTTAGGCAGTGAGGGGGGAACTCTCTGGGGGTCATTGTTTGCCCTTTGTGCATGTCTGTCAGTGAACACTGCTTCTTGTGTGGTTCATTTAGAAGTATGGAGTCTTTGTCCAGTGTTTTTTGATGCACCTTCAGTGGTGTTTGTGAATTGTGGACCATTTTGGCATTACAGTGGCAGAGAAATTGCTCTGATGAGCTTCAGAATGTGGTTTTATCCGCCCCCTGCCGCCGCCTGTATCTCCACAGTCGCTTTCCAAACAAATGATTCTACATACAAAAACCCTAGCAAATTTTTGAACACCACAGCGCTGGCCTATGACTAAGTGTCTGCACTCAGTATATATCTTGTGCGACTGTGTAGGGTAAAGGATATAATTATTTTTTTCTCTTTAAAACATTTTTGAAAGCTTCACAGACGACAGCAAAAAGGAAAACCCATAAAATTTAAAAAGACAAAGAATCAACCTAAAACTTTTGTACAAGTGTTTGGTATTGAACAAAATCTCTTTGCCTATACTGATCAGATTTAGCATTTAGCAATATATGTTGGATTGGGTTAGAAATGTGTTTTTATTCAAATTTTGCTTTAGTTTAAAAAGTGAAATGAAACTGTTACAAAGAGGGTGTGAATGGTACCTCCTAGGGGGTGTGGCAAACCTGGATGTGGTGTGTGTGACCTAATTCATGCACTGGCCTTGGCGGGTTTTCGTATTCATCACGAACTGTTATACTATGGAGAAGACAAATGATTATTTATCATTTCAATCATGTACGAATCGTATTAAGTGTTGACGTGTTTTTTTGCATGCATCAATTAGGCCTCAACACCAGGACTGAGGAGTCTGACAACATTCCCCCTGTTCTGTCTAATGCTGGTGAGTTATTATAGTTTTTTATATGAAATGTCTCACATAATACACTGTATCTCACATTTCGGTGTTTTTGTTTTTTTTTAAATCCACAGTTGATAGGCCGGGCTTGAACAAGCTGTGGAGAAAGCATAAATCCAAAGGGAAGACATGGTTATCATGTAAAAGGTATGCCTATTTAAGTTATTTCATTTTTAAATGATTATTTTTGTGCTTTTAATATTTTCAAAATGTATATATCTAATTGATTCCCCTGATCTGTAGGTCCCATTTGAGTAACGACACAGTTCCACTGGAACAGGATCTGAGCCCAAGCAGTATTCGGCCCACCGTGGACATCCTGCCTGTGTCACGCCAAACAACCGGTGATGCATCACTTACCATGGTAGACAAAGATAAACTACTGCCTGTGTTAAGTAATGGTGATTTAGATTTACTTGAGTTTTTTAGAGCGTTTTGATTGTCATGATCTTCTGTATTTTGGTGTAAATGCTGTTACTAGTGCGGCAGACACTGCACAGCCTGAACAAAACTTTACTGCCACGGGTGATTGTTTAAACACAAGACCTACATGTTTGTGTATTGATGATGAATCAGCTGCTGTGGCCGATGTTTTAGATGGTGTTGATCATGAAGCTAACCTGTCAAAAATACATAGGTTGTGTTTAGAACTGAGTTGCAACCATGTGCAGTGTTGGACACAGTAGAACCCCTCAGGTGTGACAAGGCCGTACAGACCTCGGACGGGTGTATTGAGCTTTGTACCAATACATTAGCCTTAGTACAAGAACTGAAGTCTTCTCAAAATATGATAATAGACCTAATAACAACACCAAACCAATCGTTTGACCTACATTCCTGCACACAGAGAGAAAATATTGAATACATATCGCAAGCAGTGTGACTATTAATAAATAATAACACAGCTACACATGATCTCTTGTGCACACTCCTAGCTAAAATACAGGAGTTGTAGAACATCTCCACGCTCGTGTATGCACACAATACAATGGACCCTCCTACAAAATTTTTCAAATCAGATGATGGTTCCCAATGTATTGTTGACAATAATAGTTCCCAACGGAGAGGTAGACTTTCTTTTATCAGTGGTGAGAGCTATGCCATGGTACCACATCCTGGTCGTACTAGCAGCAAAGTTGTTGCTTTAGCTGCGGAGCTTTGGAAACATACACTTCAGCTGAAAAGGTTTGTGTCTCAGTTCCCGTACCGCACAACATTTAGTCATTGTGCGATGATGAAGGACCCTTTGTACAAAATGGTGTCGGTGTGAATCCTCAATTAAGTGGTGAAACATCGGGTGCTGCTCAACAAAACTTTGATATCTGTCATGATGATGACCCTCTGGATGGCGGAGGCGGTCTTGGTCAATCTGTAGACTCATGTTCTTCTACAGATGCACCTGTCAGACAGGAACAGGTACACATCAGAGACATACCAGCATTCAATGCGTCTGTATTACGGCAAAGGCGTTGATTTGCGAGGTATCAATCTTGATCAAGTACCTGGCCGTGTGTGGGGTGACGGACCAAGCGTTGTCTGATGACCCTCAGAGGAGCGTTTAAATGTGGTGCTAAGACGTCCCTCCCTTGCTAGCGATGTATTGACTGCCTTACACGCACGTCACGATTATAGCTCTGACTGTTTTTATAAGAAATTGCTCAGGCTATGCAGAGCAATGACACGTCTATGACTGAACTAGAGTTCATTGTCACTGTGGCTAGGGACAGTAGTGGTGGTGGTCGCTTGAAATTGGGCAGTGTTTCATATGATGAAAAACTACTTAAAAAGGAAACCATCTCTACAACCCAGTGAATGTAGAAAACAATCTTTGTTTCTCTGTCTCGCCCATGCAGTCAATCGTGATGTCAGAGTGTGAAAAGGACAAATACACAATATAGCTCTGCAGGGATGTCTGTTTAACGCCATGCACAAAGATGTCATTTTCTGATATCACAAAATTTGAAAAACACAGGATGTTAAAATAATCGTCTTTCACCACGGTACCGGACGAAACTGTCTGGTACATTATAAAACGCACGATAACCCACACCATTTGACTTTATCTACACAATGATCAATACTACCCAATCATATAATATCATATGTTTGTGACTATTGTTACATGTCATATAAAAAGCCTCTATTACACAACTGTAGCGTTGTGTGTAATGTTTGTTTTACACGGTGCCAGTCCATCGGCAATGCTAGTATGAAATGCAATAATTGCAAAAGAATCTGTAAATCACCGTCCTGTTTCGTCAACCACAAACAAGAAAACATTAAACACAGGCTTATACCATGCTCTGTTCTAAAATACTGCGAGGCGTGTGCAAAAATGTACAAAATTGGTTTCAGTCTGCTGCGATGAACTGGCGGCTCATCCAGGGTGTACCCCGCCTTCCGCCCGCAGTTGCTGAGATAGACTCCAGCCCCCGCAACCCCGAAAGGGACTAAGCGGTTGGAAATGGATGGTTTCAGTCTGCACAAACGTTGCACCCCTGTATGTAAGCATTGCGGTGCATGTACATGTATCATGTTTTATTCAGTTATCAGTTCATGCCACTTAAAAAACAAATCCCATCATATTTTTTTACTTTGAAACGTGGTATCACGATGGAAAGCAAGAGGCAAATTTTGTTTGTGCCAAGGACATGGAGGGGCACAAGATTAGTTTTTAACATTCTAAACTGTGTTGCAACGTTTGTGGCCCTACAGGAGGCCCAGGTACCGATCCTACACATTCATTGCACATAATGCATCCAGCTTCGACAACTATTTAGTGTTGGAGTACTTTGTGCGGAGTCGTCTCACCCCCCCAGCTCACAATGAGGGGTAGCAGAATAGTCCTCATGGTCGATCAGTCATACAATCAGAGGTGGATTGACTCATTCAGCTTCCTGACAATGAGACTAAAACACCTGCTGCTATGGGGTTTGGTGATCTTGAAAAAAGTTAGTTCCACACAAGTTTAACACCAGGGAAAACAAGTACTATGTGGGGCGATACCATGAGTAGTAACGAGAAGGAGGTTTTTATGAGCTGGTACGATGCTGTTTGTGAAGATTCTTTTGACTTCCAAAAAGAAATCAGATGCTATTGTATTAATGATGTGGACGTCCTCCGACGTGCGTGCACAGTTTACCGCGATGCATACATGCGTTGCACACAGCTCTACCCTTTTTCGTTTACCACTCTGGCTTCTAGCTGCATGGGAGTGTTTAAAACTGTTTATGCCCCAAAACACTCGAGTGCTCATGTACGAGGGAGCGTACGACAGAACAAGATGTACTCCAACGTGTCTACAGTGGCTAGGATATGTGTCCCACACAGAAAACATCGACATCCAACATACTCTAAATAGTGGCGAATTCAAAGTAGGGTCATACTTCATGGACGGGTACAACTCTCTAACAAAGACATGTTATGAATTTGTTGGTGTTTTTGTTTTTTTTTCCACGGATGTGTGAAGTGTCATGTGCAAGCCAATGTTAATCTGGTCATCAAGGTCACTTCTGGTGAACTGTATTCATTTCTGAACAAGATGACAAGCATTGTGGTGAATGGTTGGAGCTTGTGAGGACAAATCTTGAGGTGCAACGTTTTCTAAATGACTACAAATTGCCCGAGCGTCTTGATCCAAGACAGGCCCTCTTTGGCAGTTGCACCAATGCTGTTAAGCTGTTCCACAAGGCCAGCATTGGTGAAAAAATAAGATACTACAATGTCACAAGCATGTATCCGACTGTTTTATCCAAAAAACTGTACCCGGTTGGACATCTTCAAATTATCTACAGGAATTTTGATTCAGTAGATAATTATTTCAGTTTCATAAAATGTACAGTTCTCCCACCCCGTCCTCCCCTACAGGTGTCACCACAAACTCATGTTCCCGCTATGTCACACGTGTGCTGAACACAGTGATGGTGAAAGACAACTTTCAGGTGTGTAGGCGACATTTGAGCTTCAGAAGGCTGTTAATGGGGTATGGTATTGTTGGCATTGAAGTGTGGCATTTTCCCGACAAGACAAACAATGATTATGTTAAGACATTTTTGAAATGCAAACAGGAAGTCTCTAGTTATCCCTCACATGTCAAAACAGAAGCTGACCAGGAGTGATACATTGCCAACTACTTTGACAAGGAGGGTGTCAAACTTGATCCCGACAAGATTAAAGTCAACAGAGCTGTTCAGAGTTGTAATGAACTCCTGCTCAACTCAGTGGGGCAGGTTCAGCATGCAGACTGATATGTCCTCCTGCGACCTGATTATTGATCCTAGCAGATTCAGTCAGCTCATGTTTAGTGATCACTATGTTCTGAGGCCGTTTTGCTTCATATCTGATGAGGTGGCTATGGTACCGTGGCTCCAGAATCAAGGATGTCAACGTCTTTGTCGGCGCCATGACGACAGCATATGCTAGATTGATGCTGTATGATCTGTTAGACAAACTGCAGGAACGGGTGCTATATTATGACACTGACGGTGTCGTTTTCACATCACTAGATGGGGACTGGGTACCTCCACTTGGGTGATTTGACAGATGAGATCAATGATGGGGATGTGTGCGGCCTCGACCATGAGGATTTTATCACCGACTTTGTTTCAGGAGGTCCTAAATGGGGGCTTTTAACGCTACCAGCACCATTTGGCTACCTGTTAATTGATTCTAAAGCAAAGACACTCGACAACATTCAGCTCGGAACCGATTTACAGGTTGTATACCTCTGACCATGTCGCACCGTATGTGAACTTTACCTCTTTTGGAGCTGTTGTACAAATCGCTACCGTCTCTGTGCAGGGTTATCGTGGCTAATGCTAATTCGGACTTTATTAATGCGCTGTGTGAACTTGTTCATGCTTCGCGGTAACATACCACTGAGTACAGAACAACACAAACAGCTGAAAAAGAAATGGCGTGTGATTAAAGTCACTGCCAATAAAAAAGTAAAAGTTTTGCAGAAGACCATCAACCAGACAGGGGGCGGATTTTTATTACTGCTGTTGGGGTCCGCAATTCCATTTGTTTTTTTTATTTTTATTAATCATGTATATTTTTTTTCCCCCTTATCATTCTTATTTGAGTTGTTAATGTTGCTTTACTTTTGTACTTTGTCTACTTTTTTATTGTCATTAATATAGACATCGTTATTATTAATTGTTGTGCTTATTCTTGTATACTTTTGTCACAGGTATTTTTTTATTATTGTTATTGATATTTTGGTGGTTGTTTCTTGTTTCTGCTTGAATGTGTTGTAATAAAATCATAATTTCTTGACGACAATCTATTTTTATATATCAAACCGTACACTACAGCATTTTTTTTTTTCACATACTGAATACATTTAATTTTATATCCACAGCGTACACCTAGTTGTATTTTGTCGACAAACCATCGTTTGGCATCGTTGCACATTTACATACATCATCACAAAATCGTAAGAATTCTTTCTGTATTTGACATAAGAAAAACACACAATTTATTTATTTAATCTCATCCTAGTGTTTTTCTTTGTCTGGTTCTGATTCTGGACATTGTTCTCATTGTAATTATTAGTACGGTTGTTGTTGGTACTGTTGCTATTCTACTGTGAGGATCCCCCCCCTCACTCCCTCCTTCTCTTCTACTCCCCCCTGTCTCTACCTGTCAGGTCCGGCATCAAAATGTGGTTATAAAAAAAAAAACTCATAAAGACAGTAAAATATCAAGGGCAAACTCATTGACTTCATGAAGTTTCCTTTGGCAAAGCAAATTTGCTCAGCTTCAAAAAGCAGCCAGACGAACATTCTGCTGGTATGATGCTGGACAAGACAAGTTAAAAAAAAAAAAAAGAAATATAAGACAAGAGTTCCACTGCCATCTGGTGGACATTTATTAGTACTACTACAACGTCAATAATAACTAATAGAGAATCCTTTAAAAAATTCCTGGATCCAGACAGTGATCCGGATCACCTCCAAAGTTTAATCATCTG
>JAPSES010074015.1:0-10743 GCA_029822895.1 Maxillicosta whitleyi
AATAAAATAGATTAAAAAAAAAACAAATGTGGGAGTAATATTGTGGGGTGTCAGTCACAATATGTGGGGGAACTGTGTTGCTTGGCGAAGGTTTGCGCTCTCTGAGTGCTTTTTTTTATAGTTTCATAACTATATCAGCTATTTACAAGGTCAACTGCCTTGGCTCCATGACAGCAGTTTTATAACATTTATTGTCTTATAGTTCTACAGAAAGGTTAGGTAGCTGAAAGATCACATGACAGTATTCTGACTTATGATCTAAATGTTCACACCCCTTATAAAATATGGGTAAGGAGTTTACTCCGGTTTTCTCTAGTTTCTACAGGCTTAGGCTGTGTGTGACGGCTTTTTGTCATTAATATCTGGCTAGAAACTGAATGTTAGCATCATTGTGGGCTGATGCAATATTGAGGATATCTACATGAAGTAAATGACGAGCTCTTTTCCAAAATGCTATACAATATATCCATTTGCAAAAATTATCTCTGTCAATATCACTGAAATCTATGTTAGAATGTTTAAAATTGTCATGGAAATAGCAGATAACATCAGTTCCAATTTTCCTGATGCTATCTTAAAATGAGATTGTAAAAAATAAAATAAAAAAAAATTGTAACTAAATGGCTTTTATAGCCTTTTGAAAAAGAACTTCAAATGCAGGAGCAGAGTTTCCATTAGTCGTGTAGACTGTGAAGGCTAATTTGGGAAGTTTTATAATGAATCAAAACCTTTTTAGACTGACTCTCAAAATTCTTATGATTGCTTGGTAATACCGTTGCTATATAATTTTTTTTAAATTATTATTTTGTGCTATACTTGATTTAACCAATGCAAAGTATCTGTGAATTAGAGTATTAGATATCAGTATTAGAGTATTGCTAAAATGGATAGAAACAGGCTGATTAATATTAGAAACTGGGAAAGCTACACTACAAATTTGTGGTTTAAAGCAACTCTGTAAAAGAAACAAGTCACTTAAAACTAATGTTAGTTGCATAGGAAAGTTTTGACAGCACTGTTTATTTTTTTATGAACAGATCCCTCTAAAAAGTAGATCGTGAGCCAAATTAAGACCGATCACCATCTGAGATAGTGAGATTGCCCACCTCTTGTCTACGTAAGTGGAACAAATGAGATTGGTTAGAGACAACGCAAGGACATTTCAAAGACGGACTGATGTTTTGTGTAGATTCAGGGTAATCCAAGCTTTATTTCTGATATGTTAAATCAGACATTACGACTGGAACGTATCCCTGGGTATGTGAGTAGTTTGTTAATTGAGCCAATGAAAACCCTTCATCTATAAATACTTCATAATTGGGGGTTACAAAGCAAACCTAACTGCTGTCTGTTTTTTACAGATCACATCATAACCACTCTGATAGCTATCCACATCATCTGTATGGAGCATCTGTCCCAACATACAGTACCTTGTAAAAGGGCAAACGCTGCTTCGTGGCCAAATAGGCTATGTTTTGTGTGTTCATTTTCTGAAAGTGTTTGCGTGACTTACTTTGGTGATTGCCATGCAGCTTTATTGCAGAAGATCGTCATCACTGATTGCTCCATTTACATCATTTGCTTCTTTTTTATGTCCTTGCCACTGTTAGTTTTACTGTTATTAACATAACTCTAACAGACCTTTGCTCATCCGCCCTTGCTCTGCAGCTGATTATATCTCTAATTTTATTATTGCAAAATTCTATTATCCCCTCACTTAGACATTCTCACACTGCATTTCTACTGATTACTGCAGAGCCTTCTCTGTCACGTCCTTCACACCCATCCATGTACCTGCAGTTGCCAAGAGCAATAAAGTTCCCCCAGTGTGTTAACTCCCTGTGAGGCTGCCGTATTCACTTCATCCCAGTGTCACTGAATACAAGCACAGAGCAGTGCAGTCTGAAATGAACCTTCACAGTATGATGCAGAGCCGCTCCCTAAGCTCTGGCTCAGCATTTCAACCCCTTTAACTACAATTATTGGCAATATTTAAATTCATGTCATGCCACCATGTTCATATAGTATATTCAATATCAACATATTGAAGCACACAGTCAAACCTAAAATGTAGTTTGTGTCTAAATCACTCCATCAACTAAGAATATTTTATTTTGCAGATATTTATCTGCTGTAGATGTCTTGTCTTTTTCATTTGCATTCCCAAATTTCATTCTGACACTGGAAATCTCTAGCATCTCCACTAGAATTTTAAGAGGTTTCGTCAGTTTGTAGGCAACACTTACAACATGCCTTCAGTCTCCAGGGCTGTGGCTTAATATTGAGCAAGAAGAGGAGAAAATGGCATCAATCTTTTTAAGAATTCAACATAACAATGGCCCTGTTCAACCTCAGAATCTGATCACAAACAGACAGGTCTTATGTGTGAGTGTACCCAGGATACTTTGCAATCTGATCACTCAGACTGCAACAGAAGGTGGTTTTAGCCATGTTCCATGGACACACTCTTTTTGCAGTCTATACCTGAATGCATCATGGTCTTTGCTGATGGACATGTATTCAACCGAGATTCACCGCATAAGCAAAAACACCTGCTAATTTTCTTGTTGTAGAATAAAGAATGATGTAATAGTGTATTTTTATACCCATGATAGACTCAAGAGACAAATGAGAGAGCAACAGTAAGTCAGATTAAAGCAAGTGGTTCCAGACACCACAAACCCCACCCTTCGCACATATTGTATCTTATTTTGACATCGTTCTAGCTGATGTCATCATGTCTACACATGTACTGATGTCAACATATAAATTGCCTCTATATATGTGCTAAGTTAGTAAAGAAGTAAATTGAAACTAAATTGATGCTTGTATAGACATTTGAAATCTCAGCCATTATGAGGGAAATAAAAGGATTAAAACAATTTTCACAAAAGTTCATAAAAAAAATTGAACTTTGACCTATTGCATCTATTCTGGGGCACTGGAAGTCTATAAAACCAATTTGGTATGAATTCAACCAAGAAACAAAAAAAAATCAAGAAACAAACTGAAGCAAAAACAGTCCCCTTTGCCTCTCCTTCGGGGGGTGGAGTAAATATAAGACTTCAAAAAAGGAAGACAAGATGTGGTCAAGATGCTGTTTTCAGTCACAATGAGAAATGTGAAGCAGAACACTGTAATTAGCCATGTGTCAAAATAAATTATAATGTACAATAAAGACATCTGGATCAATGTGTCACCACAGAAGGAAAATGAGCATTCACTGAATTAGGTTGAAATATGTAAACATGTTTTAACCATTTCATGATCACATCATCACTATAAAATAGACAGTGTCTGAAAAAAACAGTCCTCTGTAAATATTTCAGATCCTTCCATTGGATAATTACTGCAGTGAGTAATATGTGTCAGCCGCAACAAGATCTTCGACCCTAAATGCAATGAGTAGATTTGTTTATTTCTATGTCTATATTTACAGTGTCCTGTGGGAAAAATTTTTCATTTTTTTCAAGTTTTTCATCCAGGCTTCAATTGTGTCACCATTTACACATATTGTATTTATCAATTTTAAAAATAACTTTACGTGTGAAGAAAGTCCCAGTTTTTGCCAAAGATAGTAACAAAGCATTTAGTTTTGTTAATTCAATAGATTGCATTTGTCCTTGCATGATACACATCACCAGCACTAAAACTAAATCATTTACCTTCATTTGTGAGAGCAGGATAGAAATGGTATTAATGAGTGATTGAATGTTATAGTTCATATAAAAAATACAATACCAACACCAGCAAAAGTAAATGCCTAAAGCAAATTGTAACCAGAGAATCAAACAATGTATAAAATAAATTCCTGTCATGTACAAAAAAGTACTTTTTGACCTTGAGTGTTATTTACACATCTGAAAAGGCATGAGGAGAAGTAAACCCTAAGAAATAAGAGGCAAAAATAACTCCAAGTCTGGTCATGTTGACACTACAGAGACATCTTCAGTGACTCTGAACAGATTGTGGAAAGAGTGCATTATGATGATGTCACCTCTGCCACCTTTTGGGGGTGCAGGTTTTATATTTGCATATTTTTTACACACTGATACTTTAACCGTTTCAGTGAACTAAGACTTTTTTTTGACTTAGAAAAATGTCTTTTAAACTATCAAACATTTTATGTGTAAATGAAATGTCCTGGCCTTAACCATGAAGTGTAATACATTGTTCTTCTGATGTTAAGTCCTATACTTTTTATTCAAATGTGCAATAACTTTTTCTTTTTTTTTTTTTTTTTTTTTTACCTTCCAGTGATTTTATTATTATTATTATTATTATTATTATTAGTTGTAGTAGTACACTATTCTTCAAATGGGTATCTGTTTTTGTGCTAACTGTATTTCTATTCTATTCTATTCTATAGGCCACAATACAAAAGGGGTGGGACTTAGATTGCCAATACAGTCTGTGATTGGCTAACACATCACCAGTTATGCTTCCCAAGCTCCACCTTCTTGTCCAGCTGTGATCAAATCTCCAAAAGGCCAAAACTGTAACAGCCAAAAGCCACAAGTAGTTGTCATAACAGGCATCCGTAAACCAATAGATGGTGTTATGATGGTGTGGAGGAGGGACACACATGTAGACATACACTGTTAGCCCCTGGAAAGCCTAAAACTAATTTATGTTCATATGTTACGTACATAAGAGTAAACAATGAACTTATTGCATCTAAACAAAATTCCATATATAGTCATTCAAGTTTATCTTAACATACTCATATAGGGTTTCAATTGGATGTGGTTGTTTATGGTGATTTACTATACTATAATTAATTTAATTTTATTATGCAATAATTAAGAAGAGAAAGCATGCTTCACAGCTTTTTACATGCTGCTGTTATCTCCTCATTCACTGTCTACCAATGAAAACACATTATGTATGCCGGAAATAATTATCTTTTGCTTTATTATAAAGTGGATAAGTGCTGAACTGATGGTATACTCAAAATAAATATGGGATCGAGCAACAAGTATACTTTAAAATGCTAGGTGAGGGTGATTTGTATTTTCTGAGCTGTATTCTCCTAGTTTAGAAGAGTAATATTCTTTCAGATTCTCTCTGCACCTAAATACATCTGGATGTCTTTCTGAATTGGGTTTTTCTTTGAGACGTGTTTGAAGAGCATAGCTGATTACACTTTTAATACTTTTTTTTTTTATCAGCTGTGGTATTTCAATATTAATGAGTCATATTTCCTGGTTAAATAAAGACGAATAAATAAATAAACTTCCTACCGACACAAAGCAGCATAGATAAATAGGTGAAACTGATTAACAGGCCATATGTATATTGACTGGTGCATTACTGTGTAGAAAACATTACGAGTTTTGAGTAATGGTTGAAAGCACAGACATAATGAACATTTCTAGGACTATTTTTTAAATTATTTACATTTATTATCATTCAGGTTTTTGTCTGAGTGCTTATACACATATAAATATTTCAATCCAAATTTCCAGAGGCTTTAAAAGCATGTCTGGACAAGGCCGAGAAGGTGAATCAGTGTATTTTCACAACCATGACGTTATTCCTTTAAGGCAGGTAAAGTAATAAAAGATGCCTTTTGAAACTAGATTTACAAACATATAAAAATCTGTGCTGTTTTCCCAAGAAAGAAGTACAAAAGGAGAAAAGACAATGCATGAATGTGGCAATAAACCCAATAAATATAAAATGCAAATAATGTGAAGGAGGAGAAACCAGTGGCTTTTCCATCCCTTGCATTAATACAGGTGATGATTTATAGCTTGGATATGATATAAACCAAACTAAAGAGACGGTAGTAGGAGCTACAACTTCCTCAGAAAATTGGTTTTGATGTTTATTCTCAATTGGAGGACCTGTTTGCCTGCAGTGAAATGTTTTTTCCTGCATTTCAAGTGATAACTCACACAGAATGTAAAGCAACTGTGATTATTGATGTGTTGAAAAATGAGATGTTCGCCACATTAATCATTAAAAAAGCAAAAAGCAGGATGTCTCTGATTAAATGAAATGTGAAGTCCATTTGAACATTCGTCAACACATAATATGCGCTCCCATGATGCGGGTGATTTTTTTTATTTTTTTTATTTCCTGTGTGTTTTATCTGTATTCGTCTGATGAGGCCATTTTGCATGCAGACAAATGGTTTCCCTGTGCTTCCACTGATAGCTAGATGCAGCTAGGAAGAGAATGTAAAACAGGCCTCAATATTAATGTGTTTTGTCAAAGAAGTTCTCCATCCAAAAGGCCATGTCTGTCCCATTAATCATGAGGAATGGGAACCGGTGTGGGAAACCTTGAATGAAATAAACTGGTCTATTTGCATTTTTGTGAACATAAATTTGTTTGCCATGATTCCGTTTTTTTTTTATTTTTTTTATGATTATTTTTTTTATGTTCAGCAGTTTGGATTATAGCAGGTTTTTACAGCATTTTATAGCATCATAGGTGTTTTATACCAGGGGGCTCTGACATTATTTATGGAAATGTGAAAATCTGAGTTAAATACAGGCAAAGCAGCATGTTTATTGAAAAGGCCTACACATGGAAACAAATGTCTTATAATATGGAGCAAACTGAGGATTCCAGAGATTTGGTGCTCAATAATGAAGCATGTTTCACAACAGAACGATTACAAAGTACAAAGCAGACGTATTCATCTGCACAGCACAGGTTTTTGCTGTGTTTCTGTCTGTCTTCATTCAAACAGAGTTCAGATCAATCCAGTACAGTACATTAACATGGCAGATACTTTCCCTTATTGAATGGTTTTCTTAATAAGTCAGATCCACTGAGAACTTTAGACTTCCTCTGATCTTGCTCCAGATCCACTTCCATTTGGAATAAATCAAGTTCTGTCAGGAAGGCAGGAACATGAAAAGCAAGAACTTCCCCTCTAGAGAACGACAGCATTGGGTGTTTGTTTCCGACATAAAAAGAACCTATGTTTATGTTTCAGTACTGTAGCTCAGCAGGAGGTGGTGTGATGTCCTTTACAGAACAGTGGAAATTAAGTGTGTTAAGGTCTGTGTGAACGGTTCAACGTGTTTGACTGGAAGGTAAGTCATGTTAGAACTTTAAAACGCTGGGGGGAACTACAGTGGCAGAAAAAATATTAGACAGTCCTTTGACAGTCAGTAAAAAGTATAAATGTCTATTACTTAACAAACACAGTCACAGAAAAAAAAACATTAGACAATCAAAAGTCATCAAAAACAATGGCTATGCAACCAAGTATTGACTCCTGTGTGTATCATGTGACTAAAAAAGACAGAAAAGAAAACATGGAATGAATAAAAGCACTTTTTTTGTCAGTACAATGACATATATTGACAAATTCACATTCACATTCACAAATATGATCTGAAATAGTTAAAATATAGATATATAGAGATCTGGTTTTATATTTGAAAGCATGGGTGTAAAAACATACACGGCATGAGCATATGAAATGTAAAAATTACACTGAATATATTCATTTTAGTTCAGGTAAAACATACAGACAAATTCAGTTGTAAGTGGGTCAGACCAGTAAAATATAAAAAACAACAAATGCCAATTCCAAATTTCTCTCTGTTTTAGTATGAAAAAGTAAAATTACATGGTCGCTTACATTTACAAAATATCCTTTCATAAAAATGTGAATAGTGTGAACAAATGTGAGCAGCCTTAAATGTCTGTTTCAGATATCTTTGAATGCTGTGATTTTTGACCTTCATACAATTCATCCCATTCACCGACCCTAATCATGTTGTTTTTTGTGCTTAAATGTAACCTTAGACATTTTGACATCAACTTCTTATTTTCTATGGAACTCTTTTTGTCATCCTATATTATGCTTCCATTTAAGCTGCTGATGTGTGGTTGTTGCTGTTCTGTTTTTAATTTCAGATTCTTTATTAAATCCCTTTGGGGGGGGACTGTCACAGCCTTAATTGCCTAAATTGTGATACATTTTCCTAGGCACTGACATGTTTTTAGGAGTAAAATTGTGTTTTGCGAAAATTAGATTTCTCAATTTGCAAAGTTCCGGGGTGAATAAAAAAAAGACTACTGTGACTATCTGCAGTAATCTCACCAAGAACACTCAGGGGTAAAAAAACTCAAACAACATATCTTTTATTTGTAAATGTGGGGCTGAAATGGTGTTCAACAAAGCAGAGAAAGCTATATTGCAGCTCGAACTCACTGCAAGCCCAGAATTGTGAAATATTTAAGTGCTCTGGACATTGATAGATGTCAACCTCTGTCAGCTGTGTTGCCAAATTCGCAATTTTTTCTGACCCGTGTACAGATTTTTGGGGGCCAAATTTCAACTCCTTTAAATTGAATGACAAATGGATCTCAGTGGATGATTTTTGCTTTCTGCACTGACTGTTCAGTGCACAGAATCACAGATACAGGCCTAAGGGATAGAGCAGCATCACATTAGTCAGCGATCAGCAGCCACGGACACTAAACTGGAAATGAACTGTGAATGGATGAACCTAATAACTGATCACTGATCCTCTATATTTGACACAAACTCCTCCTCATTAGCTTTTGCTCTATATCACAAACAATTTAGATAGTTTCTGCACTAAAATGTGGATTACTTTACTATGTTTTGACCCATAAAAACCCAAAGAGCCACCGGCAACCAAAATCATCTACTGATCTAAAATGTTTAATCTCCATTGTTCCATTAATCCCATCAAAACATCTAAATAATTGGTGTAAAATACAGTTTTTCATCTCTTCATGGTCATCAGATATGACCCATATGGACGTTCAGAAGCTCTGTAGTGAACATGAAAACACTTCTCACTTTTCCATCAACTCTCAAGCTGTAACAAATATAATTTGCACATAAAATCTAATGGAAAAAAAAAAAAGCCCAATCTCTCCTTTTTTGATTAAAAGATTTTGCGCTGCCAAGAGGGGATTTTTTTGGGTGTAGTCCAATTGGTATATAATATAAAATTGCAATCAAACGATCTTTTTCTGCAAATAGAGTCATGTGAATTAAAAAAAAAAAAAAAGATGTTGATGAATGTTACAAGCGCTACAAGAAGTGTTTTAAAAGAAACATGGCGCAGTATGTGTGGATGTGCCAGGAAACAAATAAGTCTTTAATTTAGTCCAGGATAGAGGGGTAATATATAGTTATAATGAATATATCTGTAAATCAACATGATATTTATGTTCATTACTATATTTATGGAATGACTTCTCAAGTCATTTCGTTATAATAAACAAATCATCATATTTGTGATTTAATGGAAAAACTGACATTAACCACTTCTGGTTTTTTTTGGACATTTAATAAATATCGGTAAAGTTTTGCACAGATTTTCAATGAAAAAGTGGCTATTGTCATTTTCTAGAACATTGACTCATCAGTAAAACCAATGGAGTTTGATCAATGTCAGTGGATGGAGATACTTGTTTTTACATTCAGTTATTAATATCTTTGCTAAAAAAAAGTCCCCTTTTATTCGATTTCTTCTGTTTCTGATATAATAACCCATAACTTTAACCTGACCATCTATAGTCAATAAATGAAACAGGAAAATAACTGATTTCACTGAAAAAAATGCAAAATTCAGAGGATAATGTTATAATAAAGAGTAATAAATTGCTTAAGAATGGTTAAATAAATACAGATAAAAATTATTTGAGAGGACTGAGTCTTTATGGGTTCATTTGGTTACATCATCATAAATATGTAAAGTTTTTTATTTTCATTTCATTCATGGTTGCGTAGAACCTATGTGATGTAATGAAATATTTCCTACATCACAGCCCCGTCTATGAAACACAGAAATGCAGCAGAGCATGCAGGTCCTCTGATGCCCTGAGTGTCAATAATCTGCATTACTAAATATTAAAGCATTCATATTCTGGGCCCGCTGCCCCACAGCATCACCAGCCCACTCAAACTCCATCATGTCAGCCCTTGATGTCAGCATTCATGAAGAACACGGTGCCACGAGTAGCAGAATCTAAATTCACGGGCAGGTCTGCGGAGTTCTCCTGCGCCCACATGTCCAGTAAGTGGATGTGGACTCATCACTTTCAGACACTAGTGGAACTTTTACATCAGTGCTGGGTTCAAGTACAAATTTGAGGTAACTCTACTTGAATATTTCAATTTCACAACACATTATACTTCTATCCACTACATCTCAAGGACAAATATTGAAGTTTTTACTCCACTAAAAGCTTTAGTCACTTTTCTGATTCCAGTTTTCATTCCCTTCACGTCCAGTGAAAGCCATGCATTTAAATGTTTATTTAAATGAAATGAAGGATGATGAGCTACTTTATTATACTTTAAGGCAAGAAACACTAAATATACAATGGTGGAAGAAAGTTTCTGGAGACTGGAAAAAAATCTAAATCTTACCAAGTTTATTTTTCTCATTTCTAGTCAAAATGTCTCATCGCACTTAAAACGAGACATTATCACCTAACGGGTAACTTTTCAGTGAGATATAAGAAGTTATTTTTGGACAATAGATCTTGAAAATTTTAATTTCAAGAAATCCTACCAAAATAAGTTTCACTTGTTCTATTGCCAGATTTTTTTGTTTTTTGCTTAATTCAACCAAAAACAAAAGAATAAATAAAAAATCAGCCAATGCAATGAACAAAAATTATATAAGATTTTCAGTATCTATTGACCAAAAATAAGTTCTTATATTAAAAAAAAAAAAAAAAGTTACTCCTTAGGTGATTATATCTTATTTTATGTGTGATGAAACATTT
>JAPSES010074016.1:0-10743 GCA_029822895.1 Maxillicosta whitleyi
GAAGGGGGGGGGGGGGGTAAAGACTGGCTGGCTCGCAGATCAAAATGATGTGAGAAAAAAGCAGCGGAGGGAAACGTCAGCAAAAGTGATGATTGGTCAGAATGAGCAGGGTTTCTGCCGTAGTGCAAGAAAAAAAAAGCAGTTAGTGACAAAAGCTCAGCACTGCCTCGGTGCAGACGCACAAAGCAAGCACAGAGGGGAGGATTTAAGAGCAAAATATGTTGAAAAAAGACCAAAAACAAGAGGCGGAAATTTGGATGAGGACAAGAAGCAGTGAAAGGGAGGGGGGAAAAGAAAAAAAGACAAAAATCAAAATTTACAAACAGACAATGTTTCTCAAATTTGTCTTAACAGCTACATCTGTGAAGACCTAAGTGTGTGTGTGTGTGTGTGTGTGTGTGTGTGTGTGTGTGAGACTCATGAGTCAGTGAAGGCGAACGCTCCACCCTTCACTATCACTCTGTGCTTCAATCTCCTGATTGGCCGCTGGGGATGCCAGGTTTTGGTGCATCGGATGACAGCGTTTGTGCTTGTGGATAGATCAGAGAGGGAAGAAGCCTCTGTCACTAAGCTGTGTATTGTATAGGCAGAAATGATGCTGTGATCAGTGCCGCTCTGCCGTCAGGGCTTTGGGACTCGCTGCTCCCCTTTTCTGAGTGATGGAAGGGAGGAGGAAATGGAAGAGGAGCAGTGTAGGAGGGACAGGAGGAATGAAATATAAGGCAGGAGAGGAGAGATAATGTGATGCAGAGGAGAGGAGACTGTCTGAAAATCTTCCCTGTTTGACTGCCCACAGCCGTTTATTAGCCAAAGCTCCTGGGTGTTGCTAAGAAAACATTCACTTCTCTCTGAAATGATCTTTCTTTACCACCACAGCAGCAGCCGCAGGAGTCTCAGAGGCTTCTTTATGTGCCAAATAAATAAAGCAACCAGAAAACCGGGAAAACAACCAGAATTTGGCCGTTCCCCTGATCCTTTTTTTTTTTTTTGCTGCCAGTGCTAATGAATGGCTTCACACATTAGAGCGCCATAGATTTTCTCTTCGATTAAACGTCTATGCCGCGCATGGCTGGTGACGCTTTGTCCGTCCAAAAAGTTCACTGAGGCAAAAAGGGTTGTGAGGACAAACATGTTACATTTAATAAGATTAATGGCCGCGACTGCCTACTGCACTGCGATGGCACGCCACTCTGGAAAAGCGTTCCTGCAGGGCGCAGAGCAAGCCAGGCGTAGACGTGATAGAAGAGGTTTTGGGTGTGTCCTTGAGAAGTGTGCATAGCCAAGCCTCAAGAAATGTTGAAGGATAGAACTTAAAATCTTAAAAAGCCTTTTCATCTCATCCCAATTCTTATATTGTCTGTAAATGTGTAAGAACAGCGTGTACAAAAGGAAGAATCCAAGCTTGACAACGGCTTAAGTTCACCAATAAAGAAGAATAGTTAGTGGTGACAAGGTGCTCCGTTGTGCCTCAAGGGGACACCGGTATATGTGCGGCTCTCTCAGTGCTCTCAGGAACAAAAGGACTAGAAGAGACAGGTGCACCACCCATGCCTCCAAAGGGATTTACAGAATAAAGTGCGCCGCCTCTTTTCGCAGCAAAGCAGCAACTTCTACATCAACATCTAACGTGTCTCCTTTCACAGAATGAAATAAACAGTTAGTGCATCCTGGTTCACTCTGCCCGCTAGGACATAAAAAGCCCGCACGAGGCAGCGCAACTATAAACGACACCATTTTGTGATATAATGTGCAACATTTGGTCACATTGTTTTGGCAGTTATTCTGCGTGCGTGCTCTTTTGTACAATAATAGCCTCTGGTTAACAAACACTTTCATCACTCAAATGCATTCATTTGCCCGAAGCAAACACATACGCTACACGACTCCTGCTGATCTAGAAACAGGCATCAAGTGAACTTTACTGCATCCTTCAGCTGCAGCAGAAAAGGGGTGGAAAAAAACAAAAACACAAAATAAAACTAAAGAGACTCAGATGAAGGTTGCACCCAATTCTAGCTGCTTGTTAGTTTTTTTTTTTTTTTTTTCATGATTAGTTACAATAAATATCATACATGGAGTGTAATTTGACCCACAAATCACAACACTGTATGTACAGGGTGAAAGAGATGCATCTACTGATGTTGAACCAAATCACTTTTTTTTAAAGGTAAATTACAATATACAGTATATTGTGATAATACTGGTTTATTTGTTCAGAGTATTTTGCAGTGAGTTGAAGATACCTAACAGAATCTGTTTTTGTATTATATTAACACTGTCTGGTGTAAATTCAAGCCATGAGTTCACTCCTGACTACATGAAAAAAAAATGTAGGCAAAAATTCATGTTGAAATACTGTACTTTGAGACAGATCCGGAATAAATGACTAGTGTTTAAAAGGCAGTAAAAGGACAAACGAGGATAGTTCACATTTGAGTTGATATGCGGCCCATTACCACACAAATCCAGGATGAATACTAATTTTTGTCATTTTTTGGAAAGAGGGAGTGCCATCCATACCCAGATGGCATTACTGTGTCAAACGGAGGTCAGCCGTGTTAGCCATGAGCTAATTACTGCTACCGCTAATGGGATGTCCTGTCAAAAACACTGTCCTTCCCAGGAAGTCATCACAGAAAAGTCTCCAAAACAGACTCCTGTGGGTGAGCTGCTCCTGGACATAAAAATATAGATCAACTCTTCAAGACATGATGATGAGCTTATCTTACAGATGAGGTATTGAATGTGTAAAGGAAACAATTATTAGTATGTTAAACTAAAGCTGGATTTGGGTTGACTTATTAGTTATTTAAAAAAAAAACATAAAAAATTAACAGAGAAAAATGGCTGTTGCTTGAAAATGGAGCTGGTGTGAGTGGTTAAGGTGCTCCCAGCTCAGTGGCTGGATGAGTTATCGCCGTCTCTTACTGAGAAATTCCTACAAGCTCTTTTTATATTTTAGAGCAATGTGGCCAAGGGTGGGTCAAGGCTGCTCCACTCAGCATGTCAGGGGCAGCTTGGAGAGTCTGCAGGAGTAGATAAGACGGATGGAGTTTCAAACCTAAAAGGTGCTTTTCAGAGTTCATTGGCCAAGAACTGAAGAGGAGCGTTGGGCTTTCGCTCTACTGTCTCCTACCGCACTCACCACCAGCCTGTTCATGCAAAAAATCTACTTGCTTACAGCTCTGTTACTCTGCAAATGAATGGTTTGTTCAACACATTCAGCTGAAATACCTGGCAACAAATAAGCCTTTTTAGGTGACCTTAAAACTTGTGCTTCTCTCTTGACATTTTGCATAATAGCTTATAGCTTGAATGCTGTTAAAAGGCAATGTTAAGTACGCTTGTATAGGCTTTCAGGCCGGTAACTGTTCAATACCAGCCCACTAAAGTACAATGCAGCACAAAGGCTGCCAACCAACATTGTTGGAGTACTGCCTGCTAACCTTGAGATGTAACGGATGGGTAACACAAAATGAACAGCACGTTGTAATTATTAGATGAATAGAGTGAGAGATAAAGGGAAAGACTCAGTGAGAGAATACATGGCTGGATCATGGAGAAATATCACTGTGACCTTGAGATATTCCGTGGCATTATTGAGGATTATGTAGCACACTGGAAGCAGAGAACGTATCTGAATAGATCTGACGATTATAATAAAGCTAGTTTAATCAGTTACAAGCACCACCGAGATCTTCCTCTGGAAATCAAAACATCGACATACTTGTACGACAAAAACTTCTCTAAGCAAGCTAGTTTAGATCCAGTAACTTAAATGTTAAAACACACATCAAGAACTGGTAAAAATCAAGAGATATATAGCCTCCCCCTTCTCCATGTGTGTGATTTCACAATGTCTGCTAGTAGGGCCTACAGTTTTTCTCATTTCCAGGAAGTCGTGGCGGGGGGAAAACCTCCTTTGAAGTTACAGCAGAGAGGAGAGTCAGATAGCGAGGCAGACGTAGGATCAGAGGTGGCTGTTTAGAAGTGGAATACCTGCTGCTGGCCATGGACTTTAGGGAAATCCTCTTTCTGCTTGCGAGTTTTGGGTCTCTCCAGGCTGCCCTGCTGAAGGTGTTTGAGCCTGGCTGCCACGGTGGGACCCTTGGTTGGCCCTGGGGAGTGACTGCTATTCTGTGAACCCAGAAGGAAGCAAATATTAGGACAAAATGAATGAGCTACTTCACAGAATTAGCTTTCAAAGCCCGTCATCATAAGCACAAAACTGTTTTTTATATCACTTCATTTATTGTAGTGTAATATTTTGGATCTTTCAAAGACTTACACAAATAGTTGGTTTGAAGTTCAGTACATAACATGCTTGTGTGCTTACATGAAGGTTGTGTTGGAGTCTGTGTTGTGCTGGGAGCCAGGGGCAACAACTGTGTCTTCAAAGTGAATCCAATGCAGTTTAACCCATAAAGACCCAAACAGCCACTGGCGACCAAAAGCATCTACTGATGTAAACGGTTTATGCAAATGTGATGCAGTTTGTCATCTTTTCATGGTCATCAGATATGACCCATTTGGATGTTCAGAAGCTGTAGTTACCGTGGAAACACTGTCATCTTCTACAACATTGATTCACCAGTAAAACCCATAGAGTTTAATAAATGACAGTGGATGGGCACACTTGGTTTATGTTTAGTTAATGATAGATTTTACGAAAAGTCACCTTCAGTTTTCTGTTTCTCATATAACCCTCAAATTTATTCTAAGCTTTTTTGAACATTTACATGATCCATGAATTAAATATAAGAAAATCCACAATTTTCCCTGCAAAAAAATAATTACGGTGCATAATTTTAGAATAAATGTTGATAAATCGCTTAATAATAGCGGATGGAGACACTTGTTTTTATGTATCTTTGCAGAAAAAGTCACTTTATCTTGACTTTTCTCTGTTTTTGTTATAATAACCCTTACCTTTACTCTGAACATCTACATGATCAGTGAATTAAATATGGGAAAATACATCATTTACACACAAAAAAGCAAAATAAGGAAGATAATATGTAATCAATGGTGATAGATCACTTAAGAAAGGGTAAATATAGAGAAAAATTCATTTGGGAACTGCTATAAAAATAGCACTGGGTCTTTATGGATTAAAGTTTAATGTCATGTAAAAGTGTTTTTGAAGAGTTTTCTCACTGTTCCTGTCATCCCAGTGTGGTGACGGTAACTGGAATTTGGTTTGTGGTTCACAGACCTTTGAAAAACCCTGTCGAAATGATCAACAACACTTTTGGTAACTACACAAATGATGCTGCGTACAGGTTTTTTTGGTTAAAAAACATGTAAATGCATCAGTGTTTTTGTGTTTCGTCTGAAGGGAGCTGGCACTGGGAACCGTAGACAGACTAAACAGAGCACGGCTGCTCAGAAAAAATCCTCCCAGCTTCATAGAACTGGTGATGTACTGGTATTTTCATTGCCATATGTGCACACGTTTTCTTCTTTTTTTTTTTATTAACATTTTTATTTTATTGTAAATCTCTTTTTTTTTTTTGACAGTACAAATAGCAATGCGTTTTCTACTGAAGTAAAAGTACAACAATACAGAATGTCAGTATGTGTCTAATGTGGAAACAAAATAAATGCATTTACCAGACAAAAAAAGAGAAAACAAAACAACAAAAACAACCTCAGTAACAAATACATTACAAATAATTTAATAACGGTAAAAATGTACGTAAAATAAATAAACTAGAACCAAAAGGGGGCGGGGGGGTGTTAATCAAGGGTCTTAGTCTCTTTCAAAATATCTTGAATGGATTGTAATCTGCACACGTTTTGTTATCTTTGTGCGAGCTGGGCATACCCTCTGAACCCTAAGATGCCTGAGTGCGTCTGTCAGTAGAAGCATCACGCCTTGGTGAGCAGAGGTCGGCGCGGTGGTGCAGCGGCAAAATAAACGTTTTGAATATCTATGCGCGGAGGCCAGGATTATGGTGCCTTTCTCTTGTAAAATTCCGGCCATTTAGGTGTGGCTGCCTAACCCTGGTTTGGTGGAATGTTACAGAATATTTGGGATGCCACAATATTAACCGGTGGGGTGAGCACGCAAAGAGAGCCAATGTCAACAGAGCTCATGACATTAACCCCTCTAACCCCTCCGGCCCACACCTGCTACAGCCTCCGCCGCCGCCGCCGCTTGTGCCCGTCACTGAGCAGCACATTGTTTCCCATGGAAGCCCCTGCTGCACATCACCACGCTCTCCAGTGTTGTTAGCGATACGAGAGGAAAATTCCAAGGAGGGAGCGCTGTCTGTTCTACCTTTGTTTCCATCTAAACAGACTCTGTGTTCTTACAATGAACAGAAGCGATGGGGGTTAAAGATCAAGTGTCAGAGCACAATCATTAAAGACGTGTTAAAGTCCACTCCCACTGTGTATCTGCTGACGTTATGTGTACACACACCGGTCTATTCATGTGTTATTTTAAGCCTCAGCTGATAGGGTGTGTTGTATATTCATTACAAGCTCATTTATCTTAGTCTGAGGGTGTGATTTGAACAGATTTTATCTTCATTTTTAACAGGAGCTCAAGAAAGGCATCATTTTAACCTTTAGTCGAGTCAAATTTGACCCGTTTTGACTTTCAACAGTAGTAAAAATACCCTAAACATCATTCTTTTATCCTGAAATTTGATGACTTTTCACAAATTTTGCCAAAATACGCAAAAATATAAATATTTTCAAATGTTACACTTTTGTACAGCTGCTACAGATTGTTGGACACTCAGGCTGGTTCGGGTCAGTTTTATATGTAAATCATAATGGGGTTTTTTTTATGTTTTTTTTTTTATGTGTTATGTAAAACAGGACATGATGCTGTGTGATAGTAGATGTTTTTCTCCAACAACGAGTTTGTAAAACTTAAAAAAATATGCTCTTTCTGCTCTGAAACATTAGATTTATATATTATATATATTTATTAATGTGAGATAGTAAATAAAATACTAAATAAATCTGTAGTTCAACATTTGGTTTAGACACTTACAACGAGGGAATTGTGGGTCTGGGTTAAATTTGACCTGAACTAAACTGTGAAGGTTTAAGAAATGAACCGTTTGTAAAGGTTAGAATACTTTTTCCTTATTAGAAATACACACATTACATTTGGCAGATGCTTTTATCCAAAGTGACTTACACGATATAGGCTTTTATAGTGTAAAGGGCCTTGCCCAAGAGCCCAGCTGGGATTAGAACTACCAATCTTCTGTATCAAAGTCAGTGGTGTAAAACACTAAGCTATCCAGTCGCTACACAGTGGAAGTGGAGTATTTAAAAAAACAACCAAAAATTTGAAAGTGTGCTAACATGTATTATTTGTTAGAAATAACTTTAACCCTTTAACAACGGCAGTCTCTCTGATGCAGCGTTTTGTGCTTTACAGCATTCACATGTAACTCCTGAATCGTTTATGCTATCGATAGTATTAAAATGGCATTAGAAAGGTGAGATTCTGAGCTCTCCAACACTATATAAAGACAGGAATGTGTGACTCTATTACAGGTAGAACAAAACTGTCTTAGAGACTTGGAAATGACAAAAAGTATGAAAACATAATATGGATATTGAATGTTTAAAACCAAAAAGCATGTATGAGCAGATGTAAAATAGTTAAAAGTTTATTCTGCAATCTCAAATAGTCTCATTATGAATATTTACAGTTGATTTTGATAATAAATATGCAAAAAAATTCATCAGTTTTTTTTTATTTTTTTTACTAAAACACACTGTTTTAAGTATTTATTACTTATAATAATGATAATTAATGACCAAATATTAAAAGTTAAGTTCTTCCTGAAAACAAAGTTGCAAAAGAATTGGAAAAAAAGACATTTGACACTTTTATTGCAAAGAAAACAGGAAGACACTTATACACTTGGCATGTTATAATGGTAGTCTAAAAGAGTTAAATAAACCCTAGTGTTGGGTTAAATAAGGAAAACACATTCACACTTTGGCTCAGTTAAACTTTATTAACAATAACATGGAGAATTAGAATAAAATGGAGAATTGTCTTTGGTTCCACAAGAAGAGGATATATAGTCATGGAAAAAAATATTAGACCACCCTTATTTTCTTCAATTTCTTGTTCATTCTAATGCCTGGTACAACTAAAGGAACATTTGTTTGGACAAATGTAATAATAACAACAAAAATAGCCCATAATAGTTTAATTTCAGAGCTGATATCTATCCATTTTCCATGTTTTCTTGATAAAAACCAAAATCACTTCAGTTCTTGCATCAATATCTATGTTATTGTACTGACAAAAACAGTGCTTTTACACATTCCATGTTGTCTTTTCTGTCTGTTTTAGTCACATGACACACACAGGAGTTAGGACTAGATTGCATAACTATTGTTTTTGAAAACTTTTAATAATTTCTTCTACAACTACATAAAAAATATTTAAAAAAATCAAACTAAAAAAATTGAAAGGAGAGTAAAACACTGGAGATCAAATAAACAGTTCATCATTTTAATACCGCAATTGCATGTGTTACAAAAGATTTGTTATTGATGCTCAAATGAGTTACAGGATTAGATAAATCACTTGATTTAAGAGCTGTGTGTTGTAATACATTACAACAAACACACAGGTTGTACTCTGAACTTTTGTTGAGAAAAATATCCAGAAAAAAAGAAGGAAAAGCTCAGTTCAATCCACTTCCTAGTCTTAAATTCAATTAAAAATCCCATCAGACTATTCAATAAAACCAGCCTGTAATATTTGGCCGCACATGTAAGAGCGGATACGTTTTATTTTCTCACTTTGTACGTGGTTAAGCTTTGCTCTTGAGAGGCGAAGGTGCTGTTTGGGTGTCTGTTAACAGCTTCTCCTCTTTAATATTTTATCACTGCACCTTGACACTGTCATGATCCATCCCTGCTAAAAAATACAACAGGAATACGGTCACGTGTTGGTCACCCAGCTAGTATTCCTGTCTGTCCACAAGCAGCCTTTTGGCCTTATGTAACTCAGTCTGGGTCTTAGAGTTTTCTGCTTTTTTTATTCACCTCACACACACACACACACACACACACACACACACACACACACACACACACACACCTATTTTGCATGCGCTATTGCCTCACAGTCTGCACCCTTGGATACCATTTCAGCAGATTGATAGCACACTGTGGAAGACTTAGTTTCAGCTAAGTTTCCATGACAACAAGCATGATATTTTAATTTGTCTCTTTGCACTTTGCTTCCAGATCTTACTTAAATACACTCCACTGTGGTTCAGTTTGTGTACAGTGACAGCACAGCGCAGATGCTGTCTCATTTTCACCCTTGGCTGGTGAGGACATGGGTTTCTGTTACTACCACTATTGATTTTTTAATGATATTTATGTTCTTGTTCCACACTTGGCTCTGGAGAATGCTAATGTGTAATGTAGTGTACCAAATAGGACTTTAATCTTTAATTAATAATTCATTAGTGTTTTATTTCCATCATTAACTTGTCATTGCCTTTGTTAAATCAATCCTGATATTACTGTTACGGTCGCCTTTCCAAAAACCAAAATGTGTCTCAGTATATTTTTTATAAGGTTTTCACTAAAGTAAACATAAATACTGTCCACATGTCGGAGTGGACAGTTAACCCTAAATTGCTCCCAGTAGGGTCTGGCAGTGCTTTGCATGGTACCTATTGGTGAATGGCAATGGTAAAGCACTTTGAGTACCAAGGTGTAGAAAAGCGCTACATAAGTGCTGTCCATTTACCAAACTAACAGCAGTGGAAGTGTCGTACCAGAACATACACAAAACCATCTCTACATCACAGAATAAAGTTGGAAGCTCGTTGTGTACACACATCTGTATCATCTAGTTTTCTCCTGCAAACAAACAGAGTCAATGTAATCTTCCCATGCTGCATCTGCTGATAGTTTACATTATAGCTCTGTTAGCTTAGCTCTGTTTTCAGACAGAAAACAGTCACAGCTAAACCACAAAGCACCTCTGTTTCCTGTACGGTTTGTGTTGTCAATACCTGAACTAAAGATCTGAAACAAGGTCAGAAGTGTGGCACCTTAGCAAAGATAATAACATCCCATAATAACTCCATAGCTTCATAAACCTTATAATAAAACTCACTTGTATAGAAGAAAAGCATTGGTATCAGCATCAAACTCCATTCTTTTCATTTACAGCTATGTTCAGTGGAGAAAACAGTTTATTGTATACATCAGCTGTGAAAAATATACATTTTAAGACGAATAATTTATGCATATCTGAGCAAAGCAAGTAGGCTCAGTTTGTAATATTACCTGATAATTATAACAGTTTGACCACATAAACCTAAACTTTGCAGCAGAGTATTTCCACACTGTCAGTAAAAGGTTTCATTCCACTCATCTGTTCAACTCAGATGCCTTTAGAGGCAGAAGAATCAGTTAAAAATGAGGTCATGGGAGCACAGAATGATTTTATTTAATGCTGGTGAAACCTCAGATTTGTCTTCTGGACTGAGCCTCTGTTTTAAATATAGACTATTTAATGTTAAATCTGCATCAATAGAGGCTTTCATAAGTGATCGCTGCAGAACATGCCTCTGAGAGCGGTTAATATTAGACCTCTCATCTACAGTTACTGACTTTGAAGGGACATAATAGCACAGACAGAAAAATGCCTTTTTTGTAGTTTGTTGTTCAGTTCTAGACTACAGAGGCAGTTTGGTTTTTACACTCAATTTGATGTTCTTTTATTTA
>JAPSES010074017.1:0-10743 GCA_029822895.1 Maxillicosta whitleyi
GCACTAAATATGGACATTTGTGGTTATTAATTGTCAACAAGGGCTATTTTGTTTTTCCAATTGGTCATTTTATTAATAAATAACAATGAAATTGTTAATTTGAAACAAGTTTTTGATAAACTATTAAGTTATTTATGGTTTTTTTTTGTTTTCATGACCGGTGGTTTAATACATTTGGTAAACACCGTATGTCATATCAACACGATATTTGCATTCGTCACCATGTTTAATGACTGACTTCTGGTTTCTTCTTGCGATAATAAATAAACAAATCATCTCATTTGTGGTTGAATAGAAAAACTAACATTACACACTTCTGTTTTTTCGACATTTAGTAAATCTTGTTAAAGTTTTGCGCATATGTTCAATGGAAAAACAGAAATTTTGAAGCATGAAGAGAGATTTTTGCCACTTTAGGATCTTATATCACTCATTTTCTTACTAAAAAGTTTTTAAAAAATAAAGTAGTAGCATTTAATGTGACCTGTCTTAAACCCTTTTGTTCTTAATATGACATTTATCGCATGAATTGTCCGATCGTTTCCACCAGGTTTCATTCAACATAAGTCATTGTTTGTGTTGTTTCTTGTCATGGGGTCAGAGGTCATAATTGATAGTGTCTTTTAACCATTAAAACTCATTTAGTTCAGTTTATTTGTCTTTTTAAGGCTTTACTGTATTTGAGAAAAAAGAATAAGAAATAATTAAACAACAAAAACAACAACGTTAAACCTGGAATAAGACTTTTACAGTTTACTGTATGTGGAATATTCACGACTAAAACAAATATCTGGAGGGAATCCAATAGAAGTTTTCACAATGTTTTTATTTTTAAAGAAAATCCATGACATAAACTGGGAAAAGCTCAGAATTTTGGGTGACCTGGTAAAAGTAAAAGATGAAAAAAATAAATGACAGGAAGAAAGATCAAACACCTTAAGCGTTATTTCTCAATCTTGTCACAAAAAACTGAAATCTTCAATCAACACGGCTAAATATAGTAGATTTTAATTAACACAAAAATAACATCCTGAGTGCTGCTGTTAAACACACACACACACACACACACACACACACACCTTTTTTTCAGTCAGTCCTCATGAGGTCTGTCAGTAGAATAATAATAGGAGGACGTTATTACCTAATTTTTTTGTTTTTTTTTGCCACATATGGGTAAGGGACTAAATATGGTAACTTCAATTATCTTTCTTTCTCTCTTATGTTATAATGTTATAAAAGTGACATTCTTTTCACTTTACATGTGTTTTTCTTGTATTCTTTTACATTGTATTTATTCATTTGTTTGTTTATTTTTGCCACTTATGGGTAAGGAACCAAATATGGTAACTTCAGTGACCTTTGTTTGTTTGTTTGTTTCTTATGTTAAAATGTTATAAATGTGACATTCTTTTCATCTTACACATGTTTTTCTTGTATTATTTTTATTTATTTTTTGTCACTTATGTGTAAGGAGCCAAATATAGTAATTTCACTGATCTGTGTTTCTTTCTTACATTGTTATAATATTCTAAAAGTGAGATTCTTTTTACCTTACATGTGTTTTCCTTATATTTACCTTTTATTTTTTATTTGTTTTTCTTGTATTTTTTTTTACATTTACTTTTTAAGAAACCAAATATAGTAACTTTCCTGACATTAATTTTCTACATAACAATAAAATTTCTGAAAACTCCCCGAAAGTATTACATTCTTGTGTCCTCCAATAACGCTAAGGTTTGTATTTTATGTCTAATAAAAAAATAAATCTACTCTTTCACCCAGGATGATAAATTAGCAAAATCGCTAAAAAAAGAATAAGAATATATTATTATTATTATATTATATATTATTATTATATATTATTCTCTCAAAAAAACAAAAAAAAACCCACTCATGTGTTCAGATCCTGACCCTTGTTCTTATCTTTTACAAACGTTATCAGACACTTCTCTACATCTAAACCTCACCTTAATTTTCTACCTCTTCCTCTGAGAATAATGTGGCAGTAGAGTTGCCGCCTCGCCTGTAAAAGCTAACACAAGACCCAGTGTCTGAGCTGACAAGGGCCCGCTGTGGCCCAGAGCAGGGAACCGTTCAGGGTGTCGGTCCGCGTCCGTCTCTGGGTCTCACCACCTCCTCCTCGTCAGTCACCATGGAAACCATAGCAAGGGGTGGAGTATAAAAGGACTCCTTATTCTTTATAGGTTGGGAGAATGCCATGTTATAATGTAGATCAGGGGTGTCAAACATGCGGCCCGGGGGCCAAAAGTGGCCCACTGAAGGGTGCAATGCGGCCCGTGGGATGAATTAGTGAATTAATTCATTTTATTTCAGGAGCCAGATACATACCAAATGTGATCTCAAGTAAAATAACATGATAATATATAAATAATTATAAGTACTAATTTTGTTTTTGGTCTAATGTGAAAAAAATAACATTGCTATCTATTGTATTGTATTCTATTCTATTCTATTCTAGTCTAGTCTAGTCTAGTCTATTTTGTTTTGTTCTATTTTAGTCTGTTCTGTTCTAGTCTATTCTAGTCCAGTCAATTCTATTCTATTCTATTCTATTCTATTCTAGTTTGGTCTAGTCTAGTCTAATCTAGTCTAGTCTATTCTATTCCAGTCTAATCTAGTTTATTCTATTCTATTCCAGTCTAATCTAGTTTATTCTATTCTATTCTATTCTATTCTATTCTATTCTAGTCTGTTCTATTCTAGTCTAGTCTAGTCTATTCTAGCCTAGTCTATTCTATTCCAATCTACTCTATTTTATGCATTGGAGTAATATTGTAAAAAAATAAATAAATGACTCGTATAAAACAGTGACAGTTTGGAAGTAACTTGCACAACGCTGGTTCTGACCTATCCAGATAATATTTAGCTGCTTTTGACCACATGTGTGTGAAAGAGACAATGCAGGCGGAGAGTAAATGTCAATATATTCCATTAGGACGTCTGAGAGTGAGCGCAGTAATCAAACAGAAGTAGGAGAGCAGAGCCACAGGGGTGGGGTGTGTGTGTGTGTGTGTGTGGGGTGTTCTCCACAGGGGATCCAGACTTCCAGACCAAACTGTGTTCATTTTGGACTCATCACTGCTACAGCACAGAAGTGAAGCTTCAGTTTCTTACAACGCTTCTCTTCTTTTACCACGTCCCTGGGACTTTCTCCCTCTCCCCATCTCCGTCTCCTCCTGACTGGCTCGCCGAATAGTCTGCCGTTAATCCACTGAGGGCGAGGCTAACACAGGAGCTAATGAGATTAAGACACAGTGGGTTTCCTGTGTGGCTTGTCGTTTAACACTGGCTGCTAATCTGTGTGTAGAACGCAACGGCTGACTGTTTAAATGTCGCTTTACGCTAACTGCTGATACTGTCATTAAGTAACGAGCTAGGACGGGGGAGGTAAATAAGATGTCATAAGTAATAAAGCGCAGCGCCTTGTACTTGTGTGGACAGGTGCTAAACATGCGGCCCGTGGACCAGAACCGGCCTGACAAAGCCTCCGCAATCTGGCCTGGGGGGTGAATATGTGAAATGCAAATATGACACCGAAGATATTAACGGTAAAATCATTTTAAAGTGGGTCAGAGCAGAAAAATATGATCATCATATACTAATGATGATTTCTATTGGTTTTTTCCCTTTGGGGGGGGGGTCACCACAGGAAATCTCCTTCGTATGTTTATTTGGCAGAGGTTTTTACATCGGATGCCCTTCCTGACACAACCGGGCTATGATCTTTTAGATGTGATACCCATGTGTAAATGATAAACTAAGGTGTAATCTTGTTAAAATCGCACTTTTCAGGTTATTCGTGTTCGTAGATGTAAACATTTGGATTGTGGCATTTTACTTTTTTCACTCAAAAACAGAAAACTTTAGAGTTGACATTATTTCTAAGTTCTTATCCTCTTATTTTATTTAATTTATTTATCATTTTACTGGTCCGGCCCATTTTATATCATATTAGACTGAGTTCGACACCGCTGTACTACGGGTTATCTATCGATTCTACTGTGTTAAAGTTTAATTATAGCCTCAGGAACTGGCTCTGAACACTTCGGTACCGCTCCAAACGCCTCTTTCATCAACTTCTACGAGGACATTACAGCAGCGTGTCATCTATGAGGCACCACTGACACCCCCATGACGAATCCTCCAGAAGTGCATAAAAACTGAACCTGTGCAGAACCATAAGTCAGGGTTAAGTCAGTCAAATTTAAGACTTTTTAAGACCTTTTTATGCCCATTTTCATTTCAGTTTCTGTGAAAGTCCTTCCGGCAAGTCTGTTTCCTGTACTGATGCATTATGGACCTTGTAGGTCTGGAAGTACTAGTGACTGGGTAGCTTAGTGGTTTATGCTGCAGACTTTGGTGTGGATGGTTGTCAGTTCACATCACAAAGTGCATATAAGTGTGTTCACAGTTTTGACAAATTTAGATTTTTACATTTTTGACATATTTTTGAAATATTAAAAATGTGCCTTTACTTATATTGGTCCATATTTTGATGATTTACAACATGTAAATGGTTAGAGATATTAATATATTTACTATTGAGGAGTAACCAGAAAGAATATATGGCCTTTTCTTTTAGTCCAATACCTTTAACCTTGAAGGGTCAAACTCAAGGTCAACTTTTGGCTTTTTTCCCTTTCGGGACTGCCACAGGGAATCATCTTTGCATGTTTGGCAGAGGTTTTGACATCAGATGCCCTTCCGGACACAACCGGAGTAATGAGGCTGGCACCTTTGGGATGTATAGCATAAAGAACTTTTCCCAAAGTATGACCTGAGTCTCGAACCGGCTACCTTCCGCACCAAAGTCAGTGGCTTTAACTACTGAGCTACTGAGCCAGTCATCAACAATATCTATATTTCAACAATTTTCTTCCACAAAATCACCAGATTCATTTGACATTTTTATGCACCTTCCTTGGGAGAATGTCTACGAAGTTTGTTCAGTTTTGAGAAATTTTGATAGTGGATTTGAAATAATAAAAATTTTCCTTTGCTTAAAATGACCCATGTTTTGATGTTTTTTTTTTTAAAACATGGAAATGGTTAAAGATATCAATAGACTTATTATTGAACACTGATAGGACGTCATATATGGGCTTTTATTGAATTAGTTGAGTTGAAAGAACCGCCTACTTCTATTGAGAGACGACCTCCTGCAACAAACACCACATGACTCTATAACAGAGACAGAACCCGACAAATTCAACTTGTTATTGATGCTTGATAGAACATGTCGGTGAGATACAGGGCCATAGCTCCTATTTTTTTCCTGGTGTTGTGGGTGTTAGGGGCACAGATACCCCACCATTGTTTTCTTTCTCATTTCAGATCTGGTCCACAGGTCATTAGTGGTTATCGGGGGCACCTGCCATGCTTCTCCTCACCTGCTGTGATTAATCAGCTAGTCTTTAAAAGGACCTTGAGCTTCCTGTGTGGAAGTGTGGAAATCCACGCTTGACTTTCCCACTGTTTTGGCCCCTCCCCCACCCTGACCAGAGACTCCTATTACAGTATACTGTTTAAGGCTCACTTTTTTTTGTTTTCCGTACCTTTGTGATAGATGCAAATATTACCTTGGGTTACCTTTTAGAACCATTACAAGAGCTCTTTCACAGTTATTGTGCAGTTTGTTTTGTTATGTTCGCAACGTCCAACCCCTGCCCATGAAATGTTGGATTTTGATTTATTTATTTATTTTTTTGCATAAAACTGGGCTTTTAGTTCAGGCAGTTATTTACTCTAGTCCACATTAAACCATAATAGACAAAGGTGATGCACTTTAACACTGACTCCGACTTCTTAAAGCATAAAAATGATATTATTTCAAGTGATTTATACACAAATGAAAATGGAAAACTAAGCCATTATAAGAATTTAATTTTAAATCTAACAAATTGGACCTTTTTTTTTTTAAAGCTTCCATTTTGATAGAATATTTAGGTGTTTATATGGAGTATTTTAACCCAAGTTAGTTAGCTAGTTCCAAATCCTTTTTTTTCTCTATTTAACTTAAGTGATTTATCACCATTTATTCTAATATTGATATATGTGATTTGTGTGCGTTCAGTGTAAATCATGTATCTTTCTCTATTTAATTAATTGCTGCAGGAGATGACATCACTGGTGAGGAGGGGGAAGGGAAGGTTATAAATCAGACGCACCTGAGAGCAGTGTGGAAGAGGGAAACTCAAACAAAGAAGAGACTGGAAGGAGGTTGGATCAATGGGAGAAGTGGGATTGAAAAGAAAAGGAAGGAATAAAACTTAATAAAACCCAAAAACAGGAATCTGGAAGTGGACTGGTGTGGACCCGGGACCCTGGAGCAGGTGGACCGGTTCCTGCTTGGACTCAGCAGCTGCTCAGAGGACCTACCGGCAGATAAGTTCCCCTTTAACTTAAACTCTCCCGCCCCCCCCCAACCACCACACATATGTCCTGAACCCCCAATCTGCCCAAGAACTGGACCCGATGTTCATTAAAGCTGAGGGTTATTATCATGGGCGCTACTACCAATTATGGACATAATTATGGCATAATTGTTGTGGACCCTGTATAAACTCCTTATATTGTCAATCTACAACAGCGGGGGCAATACATACGCACTGTCAGTTGCTTTTAACATTCACCTGCTGACTTCTATACTTTTTTTTTTCATATACATCTGATTTTACACAACATTTATATTGCCAGTATTATATATATACTGTCATTTATGGGTTTTTTTGTGTATAATCCTCTGTGCTTCTCATTTTGTAGTGAAAATCATGTATTTTCCTGTATTTAATTCATTGTTTATGTAGATATTCATACAAATTCTGATTAAAATGGAGGTGTATATTATAAAAAAAAAAACGAGGAAGAATGAACTTTTTCAGCAAAAATATCAATAATTGAACATAAAAACAACCGTGTACATCCACTGTCATTGATCAAACTCCGTGGGTTTTACCGGTGATTCAGTGTTGTAGAAGATGATGGTGTTTCCGTGGTAACTACAGAAACTCTGAACATTCAAATGGCTCATATCCGATGACCATGAAAAGATGAAAAACTGTATTTTACACCAATTATTTCCATGTATTGATCATCAGGTATTAATCAGTAGATGCTTTGTTCAGTAGTAGTTTTTATGGGTTAATGAAATGCAATGAAATACAGGATTATTCTTATTTTTTTTAAAACTATTTCTTTATTTCTCAGAACTATATTGTGATAAAGTGCAACTGCGATATATACATTTTGTCCAACCCTACTGTCATTTATTCCAATATAAAGCATCTGTCCACTATGGGTTTTGGGACTATTGTTGTTTTCACCTGAACTGGGACACTCTGCACCAGCTGCAATCAGTTCCTTTGCAGCTCGGTGGAAGGAATCCAAATCTTTTTCTGGTTCAGTGAATTAAAGTGTGATGTATTGAGGGGAAGCTTTAAAGGAGTCTAGAACAAGCAACCATAGCTCCCCACAGACATGAGCGTATCAGTTTTATTAAAGCTATCGGTGTCCCCTTATCTTAAGTGTCTTCCGTTTGGTCGTCTCCTACATGAACCTAAAGGTAAATCAGAGGCTTTAGAGTTATTTTAATTAGTTGGATGTTTGCCCTGTGGTTCTGAGACTTGACCTTCAACAATGTGAGGCATGGAGAAGATGCCAGAACAGAAGTTTAAAGGGTTAAAAAAAAAAAAAAGCCATTGAGCAGGAGAGACTGGCAGACTTCAGGGAAGACGGAAAGTGAGGTAGACCTGGATATTTTTTTCTGTCTTTGCATAAAGTGCAGTGGCAGCAATTCTTAGATGGCATCACCCTGACTGACAGCTGGCACAGTCTGTCAGGCATCTGAGTTCAAGGCTGCATAGTACATCACCACCCGTGTACATCCAGTTCTTCTTTGTGTGCACATACATCTGTGTTTGTGTGTGAAAATGTTATTAATGCAGTATATTTATATGCAAAAGACTATATGTGGATGACAACTGACTCCTGATAGACTTGTTTGGACATTTGATTTGACAGAAGCTGATTAATAATTACTAGGGCTGTCAAAATCATAATTAATCAATAAAAAATATTAATTATTTTAACTCGTCTGCAGCACAGAATGACTCTGAACGTCTCTGGAAATGTATTTTTTGGGACATTTGTCCAAGTAGAGTTAAACACAAAGACGCACAACCCGATTTTTGGCGGTCGGACGTCGTTTGGGCAGTGTGGTGAAGGTCGATGACATGATTCTGTTCAGGGGGGTGTTCTCTGTGATCTGCTGTCGCCAGCCTTTTCAGCCAATTAACCACTACCAGTCATTCAGTCGGACCAATCTGATTGGTGGAGGGATAACCCTTGAATAGTGGAGAAGTTTCCATGTGAATACAGCTCTGCCAGTGTACTTCAGACTATTATTGTCTTCTATAATGGGCCGTGAACTGCTCGTATCATATCTGAATGAGTCCCAGTCAGTGTTTCCTATGGACTTCATTCATTCTATGACGTAAACATTTTTAACATCGTGCAGTTTCTCCTTTGGGTTTTCACCTGCGACATCTCTATTCTTCCACAAGAAGACGCCAGAGAGTTGATAACGCCAGTATCTTCGTACTACTAACCATCCGTTCAACAGTACGACAACGTTTGTTGGTGACTTGACACTCTCTGCTCTCAACAATGACTGACAACGAGCTCTGTGTTTAGAGAAATGTTCAGTCATTTTCCGGTTTTTACATGTTGCGGAAGCGCGGAATGTACGATGAAGTCGATAATTGATTTGGTGTGTTCTTCATGCTTTTTTGACTGTGTCGGAGAGATGAGAGCTGTTGCACGTTGACCCTCTGGATAGAAATAAAACTCCAAAAAAAACAAAACTGTTGAAACTGTTGAAGTCTAATAAACACGTTAAGTGCATATATATATTCTCTTCTTTCATACAAAATGGAACACAATTAATATAGTGTGATTGTGATTAATCAAAATTAATCCACAGAAACCCTATGATTAATCTTAAAAATTATTGTTTGACAGCACTAGTTAATAGATACAGTCATGGAAAAAAAGTTAGACCGTCAAAAACAATGGCTATGCAATCAAATCCTAACTCCTGTGTGTATCACATGACTGTTTTTGTCAGTACAATGACATAGATATTGATGTAAGAACTGAAATGACTTCAGCTTTTATCAAGAAAACATGTTAAATGGATAGATATCAGCTCTGAAATCAAACTATTATGAGATATTTTTTTATTATATTTATCCAAATAAATCTACCTGTAGTTGTACCAGGCATTAAAATGAACAAAACAAGGGTGGTCTAATAATTTTTTCCACAACTATATATCACGATAGCTTTTCTACAGCCTGAAAACAGACACATTACACACAGAACTCTTTCAGGTCAGTTGAATTACAATATTCTGAAAGGTAATTCTGGCATTTTTGCCTAATGACACTAAAAGACTATCAAGCACCACAGCTTTTAGTCCAAGTGAACGTCTGTCGGAGCTGAAAAAAAACATTTCTGATGAACCGATTTGAAATTTCTTAAAAAAGCAAAAACAAAATAAAACCTTAAATCTCCACAGGAAGTGACTGTTTGGCTCATTATTAATTAACTCCATATGTCAGACAGGAAATCCAAAATATGGGAGCATTTTAAGATGGTAAAACAAGGTGAATTTTCCTCATTTATCAAGCGTTAACACATTCGCTGGTGCCATAAACATACACCTCCCTTTGTGCGCGGACTTGTAAAGTTATTTTCGGCTCATCAACACTGTTACTTGTATAATAACAGTGACGCTCACAGCTTTAATAATAAGCCGTATTTACAGGATGCAGCTGAGCAATAAAGACATAATAAAAAAGCATCTCTATCAGTCCTTTATGAGAGTATTCATAACTTTTTATTTTTCGTTTCTCACCCTTTTGATAGCTGTATGTTTTTTTTCCATGGACTCTATTCACTGGATTCGCCCTGATCCTAACCCAGGCCCCATTTATTTACCACGATGGTTACACAGACCAACAAATATGTGTGTGTAATTCCTCTAATCCATCCTACTCCCTGTGAATGTCTTCTAGGCCTTTCCATGGGGTCTGTCTCACTGCCATGTGGTGAAATGGGAAATGAACATGGTTTTACAATCTGAGCCCACCCGGGGCTTTAATTACAATGAAATCATTGGAATGAGCCTCAGCTACAAGGCACTATATTAACCTTCTGAAACAAATAAAGTCTGTCTACTGTTGCAAATTAGCATTATATACAATTTGAGTAAAAAAAACCCAAAAACATGTAGTTAAGAATCAGGGTTTGTATTCATTTTTCAAGGAGAGCTTTTGCTTCTTTCTGTGCCTTCTAAATCACTGAAAAAGTAACGAAATACAATAAAATAACATAAATGTACATACATATGAAGTCATAATACACAGTTTAATGGTTGTTGGTGGGTGCATGTGTAATTGATTTCTTGCTTTTTATTGTTTTTAGGTTTTTTCTTTAACGTTTGAGAAAATAAAGTAAATTAAGGTCAAATTCAGGCACTTTCAAGGGTCATTTTCATTTTTTTCCCCCCAGCATAGCACCTTTTAAAATGAATATCTACAGCAATACATATACTCATGAGTACATTTTTCACTTTTTATCACAATGATATTATGTTATAAACATCTAAAAATATGTTTCAGACGAGCAAAACATTGAGAAATTCAAGGAGACCACACAGCT
>JAPSES010074018.1:0-32071 GCA_029822895.1 Maxillicosta whitleyi
ACCCGTCTGCATCGGGAGCGGAAGATCACCCATGACCACCAGGGGGCGCCCCAGCAGAGCGCCAGCGGAGGCGTGACTAAGACACCCCCCCGCCGTACACTCACAGGACGCACCCAGCAGCCACAGGCGACACCGCCCCCAGTACAGAGGTCCCCTTCAGAGGAAACACTGGAGAATCATAAATGTAAAGGAGTAAAAATGCCAACTAATACAAACTAAAACAAATAAATAATGTTAAAAGAAAAACAAACCAAGTACCGAGTACCAAAGTTACAAGTCACTCATCCTCTCTGTTGTGTGTTCTGTTCTAAGATAATATGTCTAATGTCAAGCTGAACTGTTGAGGAGTCCTCAGTCATCTCTTCTTAAAGCCATGTCTATCCCAAGCTGCAATCAAAAGGTCCTTGAGTAGATCAAATATGAATACGAACAAGTCCAAACCGGTTATTTTTCTTACCACCTTGATCCTTCTACTGGACTGGGACAAAGTTCAACTGTCTCTAAACTAAGGCCAACTCACTTATTCTTTATATGAGAAAGAATGTATGAAAAATCAGATGACTCCTAAATTCATTTTTAAGTGGATGCTCAGGTCCGGTCAGATTTTATATTTTGTTAACAAAACAGAATTCTAAAAAAAAAAAAAAAAAAAGTCTGGATTCAGTCAGTCCTTAAACTACCCAATGACAATCCAATGAGTTTTGTGAGTTTTATCAACACACACAGCAGGTTAAATGTCATTATCTTTACTCACCAGAGTTTAAAAGATCACGTTGAGTTGTTGAGAAACTATATTTCAAACTTTGCAGATTTTCCTCTGGACAGAACCTCCGCTGTGGTTTTGACGAAATGAGAAATGTTCAGTTTCGTTCCAGGGATGAGACGTTCCAGGAACCTCGTATTTCTGGAGTTCCTCTCTCTGCAGTTCTCTTATTATATCCTCCTCAAACCCAGCAAAGCATGTTTGTCTTTTGTAGAGAGGACAAGCGTTTCACATCTTCACTTAACTCATAAAGACCCAAAAATCCGCCGAAGACCAAAACCATCTGTTGATCTAAACGGTTTATTAGTTTGTGTTCACTTAATGATATATTTTACTGTAAAATTCACTCATTTCACACATTTTCTCTGTTTCTGATGTAACAACCCTCGACTTTACCCTGAGCTTTAATGAACATCTACATGATTAGTAAGTAAATGTTGGAAAATACCTGATTTTCACCGTAAAAAATGTCAAATAAAGGAGATAATGTTACAATAAATGGTGATAAATCACATAAGGAAGGTTAATGTAGAGATAAAATCTAAATAAAGTTAAAACAGCTGATAATAATATTTTTAAACAAATTGGATCAATGTTTTAATGAGTTTTGGTAAAAACTTAAAGGTTTACTCTATTTAGTCAGTATCAACAAAGTCATATCTAAATATATGTGTAGGGAGTCATTGATAATGTGAGGAGAAATCATATGGAAATGCACAATGTGTTGAATTCTGACATGAACAGACAGTAAAACCTGATCAACTCTGTCACCATCTTCTGTATGTGTGTCAGAGGCCAGGCTGTGGTCTGGGGCTTCGGGGGTTGTCTCAGTAACTGCTTATGATAAAATAACAGATATTAAAGTGTATTTCCATATCAACGGTGAGATCATGATTCATCCAATGATAAAAATAAAAATAAAGGCCTGGTTTTATTTTACAATAGAAGCAACATTAACTTAGGGTTAGACCTAGAAGTTATCATCTATGTGGCCTGAAAATCAGGGGAATTTATTGTAATATATCAATTTGATTTGATTGAATTTGGGTTGATTTGACTTTTATTTGATGCCATTGTACCAAATATTTACCTAAATATAAAAGCCCAACTATTAGTATTTATTGACTGATTTCAATGTGATGTGTTGTGAATAGGGTGTTAAACTGAAACTGAAGTTTTCCTTCTAATAAATAAAGAAATTCCCATCATAAATCAGAATCAGCTTTATTGGTCATGGTTGTGCACACAAACAAGGACTCTGACTCTGGTTTAACCATAGCCCTCATAGAATAAACATCAATATCCATCCATCCATTTTCGACCGCTTAGTCCCTTAGAATAAACATATGTATTAAAAAAATTTAGAATAAAGAATACGATTTTTTTCACACAAAAAAAACTGTACAGCAGTGAGCCCTAACAGTGAGCCGACACAAAAAGGCAAAGATGGTGCATAATATTCCCAGAACCTTCTGTCGTTAGTTCAACGGGTGCATTACCACTAGACGCCGCACACACTCTTTGGCGCTAATGTTCCCAAAAGTTGTTTACAACGCTGTTAAACTCAGAAGAAGGAGAAGGAGCCAGCAGACGAGGAGTAGAAGAAGAGGAGGAGGAAATAGACCTGTTGAGTGTTTGTTATTTTGGTGTGTTACTGGAACGGTGGGAAAGTGCACTGAAAACAACTTGTTTTGTGTTCACCTGCCACCGTGTGATGACGGAGCGGAGCCTGTGAGCCTCCAGAAGCAGCGACAGACCGGGACCTGCAGCGGTGAGTGCCGGCATGACACCCGGACTGTGTGGATCCTGGTGATCCGGATGGACCAGGATCAGGCCTGCAGACGTCAAGCCTGACACACACACACATAAACAAACAACACATTATTAAACTACCTCCAGCTGATAGAACGAGCTTAAGTGGCAAGTTTTAAAAAGTAACGAAGTGAAATCTGTAAAAGTTTTAGTATAAGGGTGTATATTTAAGAGGAAAAAATATGGGTAGAAATACCGAAATTTTGACAATGAATGCATCTGTCCTTGTAACCTTTATTATCTGTGAAATAAGTGTCACAAAATCGTGAAAATTATGCCAAAATGTGGTTATCAATTTACCTTTCTTCACTGAGCAATCAGAAATTTGTAGAGATTTAGATTTTTTTTATTTTTTTTATTCTGGTAATAATAAACAGCTAATGGTTAATCCGATTATCTCTGCTTGCTGATTGGTATCATCTAAAATGTCAAAAGCACCAGAGTTATTTTTTACTTTTGCTTTATTTCAGCAAAACAGTTCGTCTAAAGCTTAGTATGTTTATCAACTGATTAATCATTTGATCTCTAAATTGCCCGAAGAATTGGAGTAGAATGCTTTTTATTAAACCAACAACCAATTAATCAGAGATTCAGCCATGTCCTCAATCCTCCTGTTTTTGTTACAAAACTGTAAAATAAGTCTCCAAGTAATGAATCTTTTCAATTGATCAGGATGTATTCATTGTCTGTACTTGCATGCCATGTAAAGCTTGATTTCTTAAAAAAAGAGATTTGGTTTTACTGAAAGAGAAACACGTTTGGCAGCTTATCAGGTTTCTATTCAGTCTGACTGGTCTTGCATGTGTAGCAGGATATCCTCCTCCTCTGTGTTGTGCCACATGGGTTTGGTCTGTGCTGTGTTTACTTTCTCTCATTACCCATTCTTTATGGCTGTAATTGAGCAAACGATACATTAGGGGTTGTTTTTTTTCTTGCATTATTTTAAGAATGTACTGTAGAATGTGATTTGAAGTGGAAAGTACATTAAAACTGTGTTCCTGAAGTTATGTAGTTAAAATCTATAGAATATAATGTATGAATTAATTTCTCTAAATAAAATTGTGTAAGATTATATAAATGTGGACACCAAAGCTTTGATAAACACAGGAAAGAAGGAAGAAAAAAAACAATGAAAACTATGCTAAACTATACAAAATATACTATATTATAAACTTATGGGTACTGATTGATGTATGTTCTTTCAGGTGATGGATACAGAAAGTGGCTCTGTGTTTCTCAGTGCCGATACTGATGTTGACGTGGAGGCTGACAGCTGGCATCTCAACCATCCATTCCCCTGTTCTGAATTTATCCTCAGTGATTCAGACAAACCCTTGCAGGACTGGACAGTGGACCCTGATACTGTGAGTGTCCCATACAGAACAGGACAGTGTGGTAGTAATCAAGGTCGTTCTTACTCTCACGTGGAGTCTAGTTCGGTTTAATAATTATTGACAATGACATCATCAAGTATTCAGGTACAGGTGAAAGGAGAACCCAGAAAATATTCACATTTAAGGAGCTGGAATCAGATCATTTTGATTTTGTGCATTGCTGATTGCTTTATGAGAATTGTTTTAGGAAGTTAAATTAAATGTAACCAAATAATCATTTATCTAAACCACTGGTGATGGAGAAATTAGTTGACAACTAATCAATTAATCTTTGCAGCTCTTACTGCCTTTTGTCACAGTGTAATATCTCCACCTGCATTAATTCATTGTTTGATAATCCACAATCTGACTCTGACCCCCAGACGCTGAACGACAGTGAGTCCGAGGATGTCCTCCATGGCGTCAACCCAAATGAGGTGTTTCCCAGCAGGCTGGCAGGTGACCCCTCATCTGAGAGTGACAGCGGCATTTCAGAGGATCCTGTCATCTCTGAGAGCCCTGTGAACACAGTTACCATGGCAACCATTCAGCCAGTTGCCCCAGCGACAGTGTACCAGGTGGTCTACGACATTGGTGGGGTGGAAAATGAAACTGGACAACAGAACGTGGAAGTCATCTCCATTGAGCTGGGTGAGTGGAAGTCAGACTTCCTGACTAAAGACAAAAGATCTGAATCTCTGAGTCAAGGCCTCAGGAGTCTTTGATGGGAGACGAGTGTCTGAACCATTTGAATACAGATCTAGAGGAGAAATGGCTCAATATAGTTAATTTAATTTTTTTTTTTTTTTTTTTGTTAAATCTTTAGTATTTATTGTATGTAGCTGTTGGTTTCATTACAGTCAAACAGCCTCTGTGATGATTATGGCTGCAAAAAGGAGCTTTTTTCACTGTCAATTGATCTGTTGATTTATTTTTTCACTAATTTGTTTGTTTGTTCAGTCTATGGAATCTCAGAAAATGGTTAAAGGGTGCTGTCAAATACTTAAAATACTGTCCTCAAATTTATTGTTTGATCCACAACCCACATATATTCAGTCACTGAAGGAGGAAAGAAACCAGAAAATATTGACAATTAAGAAGATAGAAGGTGGACTTTACCTTTTGTGTCTTAAAAACTCAAGTCAATCATTGATTGATCGTTAATTTAGTAGATGACTAATTGTTTCAGCTTTAGTGATGTTTTTTAACGTCTAATCTATGAATGCAAAAACGATCCCCCATCATGGCTTTAAAATCCACTCTGCTGAACCACAAGACTAACTGTTCTAAACTTTGGAAGAAGCTTTGACAAAGTCAGAGGCTTTTTACAGTTACAGTCTGTGACACTTGATGAAAGTTTAAGCTAATTAATCCCAGGTTTAAACATGGTTCAGTCTGATCTGTACAGCATCTAAAAACTGTGATGTCATTTCCTGTCCTGTGCAGATGAGTGGAGCTCTCAGGTGTTGTTTTCAGACTCGTGTATCGTCAATGAGCTTCCTGTCGCTCCAGTTCCTCGTCTTGATGGCAGCCTGACCCCTCCGGACCCTCCAAGTCCTGATGGAGACCTGGTGAGACTTCCTGGGGCCTCAGCAGTTGTTTTGTTAAAGAAAATTATTATTGGTCAAATTTAGCTTAATTGGTTAACTAACCACTATAATCAAATTAAAGTTGGTCATTTAAAATTTAAAAAAATGTACCATCGCAATTAAAACATTCATGTAAAAACAACAAAAAAGACCAATTAATGCCAAATTTTCTGATTATTGGTAGTGTGTTGCATTGTTTTTACCTAATATATGATCAGATAGACAAATTTACTTCTTAATAATCTTTCCAGTTCCAAGTAAAAGTAGACAGTTAAGTTAAAGACTGTGTTATGTTTGAATTGTACTAACATTTGAAGCAAAGTTTTACCACTCTGAGCCATCAACCCTATTATGCAAATTTCTGTCCATCTAGTCCTTATGCATAAATATGTGTTGCACCTTTTAATGCTTTTGTGACAACCGCATCATATGAAATGGGTCACAAACGATGCAAAACACAAACCAACAAGACAAGTTATGCTATTGTCTTCTATTAATGAACCAAAATCAGAAATCAGACCTGGAGCACTCACTTCTTCTACTGTTGCAGCTTTGTCCAGATCTGCAGCTGACAGAGGAGGAGCAGAAGCTGCTGAATCAGGAAGGCATTTCTCTGCCAAGTAACCTTCCTCTCACTAAGGTCAGACTACTAGGACTCCTGCTGCCTTCAAGGGCACCGGGAATCCAGAAAATATAGACTGTTCAATCAAATCCAGAACCAGCTGCCTCCATACAAACCCTGTGCTCTGCTTTTAGGCTGAGGAACGAATCTTGAAGAAAGTTCGAAGAAAAATCCGAAACAAACAGTCAGCTCAGGACAGTCGCAGGAGGAGGAAGGAGTACATTGACGGATTAGAGAGCAGGTAGGAGGACTGTTGAATCTATTATTCTGGAATTTCACACCACCAAAATAAAGTAGAAGAGTGTATTGGTGAATGTGTTCCAAGGATGGAAAAGGAACTGGACCACACGTCACCTGTGCACTTTCCATTGTCTAATGTTATTGTTTATCCAGCGTGCAAAGTTTGTTGTTGTTACTTTGGTTTTAATTTTTATTGCTAATTGTTATTATTTACATACTTAATTTTTGTAATCATTAGTTCCTTTTCCTGTAATCATTGTTGTATTTCTGACTGTACATTCTGCAGTTGAATCTCTTCACCACTGTTTCACTGATGTACAAGCTGCTCTCAGTAATCACAAACTGGTTCTCAATGCACATAAAATGTAGACTGAATCTCAATTCACCCCTTACCCCTACCCCCTCCTTTTTGCGTGTATACGTGAAGGAACAAAAATTTTTCAGGGGTAGGAGAAACATCCCAGAATTCTGGTCGAATCATTGGTAAGATGGGGGTAGACTGTGCCGAAAAGTGAAGCAGTGTGATGAAAGAAACAACTTAATCATTTGATCGAGTGTTTAATGCCGTTTCAATGTTATAGATCACATTTCTGCAGTTTATATTTGATAGCTGCAAAAACATGAACAAAAGCCATCTCAGTTACCTGTTTTTCCTTTTTTTTTTTTATTAATAGTTAATTAATAGTCCATCTCTTTATATATTTCATTCCGTCTTACATGTTTTAAGAGGACACAAAACAGTATAATTTTGCAGGATATTTTGCAGTATAAAATAGATGTGTAAAATTGACAAATTTCCTCTTTCACGGAGATGTTAAAGGTGACAAAGGTAGAAGTGACTGTCTGTGTTTGTGTGTTACAGGGCAGCAGCCTGTTCGGCACAGAACAAGGAGCTGCAGAGGACTGTGGAACAGCTGGAGAAACACAACATGTACAAACACTTTGATTCTCATCAGACATACTGCACTGTCTGTAATGTAGGATTCATGCAGGGAGTTATTGTGTCAGTTTATGTTTTTATAAAACTCTGAACTCATCCTTTTGCATCCATAAGCACAGAGTACCAACCAGGCTCATCTTATTTATTTATTTTTTTTATCTTTAATGATAGATTACAGATGTAGTGGCATTTATTGTTTCATCTCAGCAGCTGCTGTGAGACATTTACAGATTGCTTTGGACACTTTACTAAAGTCAGATTCATGTTATTTTGCTCATATCATTCAATAATTTCCTAGTTTTGGAGCGACTGGATAGCTTGGTTGTTTACACCGCTGACTTTGCTGCGGATGTTTGCCAGTTCGAATCCCAGGTGGGCACTTAGGCAAGGCCCTTTACGCTATACATGCCTATACCTTGTAAGTCACTTTGGATAAAAGCGTCAGCCAAATGTAGTGTAATTACAAAACAGATACTATAACTCTAACTCTAAGAATTTACACATGCAGCAACTTAAAAAAGAAGGAAGGAGAAAAATATCTTCTTACTTCCTTCCTTTATAATTATCATTATCTTCACACCTTTTCTTTGTTCAGCTGTTTCTTGTAAATATTCCCTCTAATGCAAATATCACTTTAGTCTAAGTTTCTAACATCTCATTATTGTCTTTGTTCACTCTTAGTTTAGTAACATAATTTTTACTGTGCTATATGTTTGAATACCAATACTACTTTTTATAAGATAAAATTCATTTTCTCATCTTCATCATTTCATTGTGACAAACTAGTTTTCAGCAAAAATGATGGTTCTATTAATTGTTGTTCCATTACATCCACCTTCATCTTTTTCTACTTCCTGTAAAACAGATATAATGTTAAGTTTTAGTCATATACGGTACATGACGTCATCTACGTGGACATTTGGCCTAAATCTTCTGCTTCAGATGTTTAATACATTAGCAAACAGGTAACAGATGTTCCCGTCTGTGTTTAGGTCTCTTCTGGCTCAGCTGCGACAGCTTCAGTCTCTGATCAAACAGACGGTCAGTAAAGGAGCCCAGACCAGCACCTGTTTACTGGTACGACACTGGACATCACTCGAGTCATGTTTTTATCCAAATGTGCCACAAATTTAAACCTAATTTTCATAAAATCTGCTCAAGGAAAAGTTTCCACCTACTACTCTTATGCAAATATTAACAGCTGGTTACAAAATACTCTAATTTGATTTAGCTTTTCAGACAATAAAACATACGACCGGAGTTATTGATTGAGGAGGGGGTAGAATTAAAAGGTATTTAGTCAAAAGCCTGGTTTCTCTGAACTGTGCCTCTGGTCTGGATCATGTGATGAGGTTTCAAAGTCTTCCACAGTTTTTCATCAGTGGGGTGGTTTGTCATAAGTTGGTTTTGTTCCCATCTAATATGTTGTTTGTTAGATGTAATAATTCAGTAAAGGTGTCTGTCTCCCCTTCACATCTACACATGAACATATAACATAAACATACATCTCAAAAGGTGTGTCCATTGACTTTGCAATATTTAAATGTTTTGTGCTTTTTTTCCCCTGAATTTTCAGTATTTCAGCTCAGGTTTTTGAATGTGCAACTGTTTATTTTATATCAGGACTTATTGGTGTTTCCTGTGGAGTTGGAGTTAGTTTTGTTTTTACCCTCGGCCACACTGACCACAGGGTGCTGTCATCAGTTGAACATCTGTCCATCTAAGCAAACTTTGCCAAGCACTGATGAGTCAAGCCGAGGGTTTTCAAGTGCACACACGTTATGTTTATTATTTGCAAACAATCATCTGATCCATACGTAGTAAACTAGGGCTCTTCCTATCAGCTACCGTTTGGTTGATGTGGTATCGGGGCAGCTCTAATGTGCAAAAAAAGAATTTTTTTTTAGATATTAACTCTGTGGAAAATGTACTTCACTATAAGCATTTTCTTTGGGCTGATGATCATTAATGATCCTAAGTGTGTCTTATCTTCTCTTTTACCTCAGATCATCATCGTGTCTCTGGGTTTGATCATCATGCCAAGTTTCAGTCCATTCAGACGCAGCTCATCTGCAGATGACGAGTACAGACCCATAGGAGGTCAGTCTGTTCCTTACATTCTACATCCTTTACAAACAGATTTCAATAGATGAATGTGATTATCTTTTTTTTTTTGTCACTTTTTATGATTGTCTTGATAATCTTTGTATTATTATATAATCTTTTATAATATTTGTGCTAAGTAGTTTGAGTTCAGGTTAATAGTATCATATTTAGTCAGTATAATAAGTTTGATCAATGTGAAATTTGGTAAATTAATGTTTGTAGAGTTAATAAAGGCCACATGAAAATTCACTGCATGTTCTGATAATATAAGTATTCATAAATGAAAAATAGACCAACCATTGAATTGTATTCTTTTTTGTATTTTAGTAAATGAAACCTTTTTTTTAACACTTTCCATTAATAATAATTTTGCTTGAGTGCTTTCTGGGTGACTTTTTTTTTTTTTTAATTTTTTTTTTTTTTTTGTCTTTCCCAGTTATTTCCAGAAACATCCTAACTGACCCCGCCTCCTCCCAGCCTACCGTTGATGAAGCTGACACGCTGGCCGTCCAGTCTGACTCGTCACCTCTGAACTCTGACCTTAGCCAACCAGGACCTCCGGGTGCCGCCATCCTGCAAGACATGGTAGAAAACCCTGAAAGCACAGTGCAGGACGGGAGCCAATCAGATAACAGCTCGGCTCCGGTTGCCGGGCAGACTGATCAGCAGCTGGGTCTGGGTCTGAGGTCGAGGAGCGGGAAGGAAGGACATGATTCAGCCAAACCTGCCCACGCTGATGAAATGTAGAGGAACTGGAGCCTCTGGCCCATGTTCATACTGCGCCATGGGGCTTCAGGTCTGGTGCCTTGCTCAAATGACTCTGTATTGTTTGCTGAAGTTGACTGTTACAGGAGCTGTACGGTATCGAGGTGTGCTGAGGTTGAACGCTTTCAGCTGAAAATCTGCAGATGAAATGAGGAGGTTTAACATTGTTTTTAACCTAGTCAGTTTATTTTGAATCAGTCGTTCAGTCTATAATCTGCTGTTTTCTCCGTTTGGTTTGGCTTCATTTCTCATTCAGGCTAATTCCAAAACGAATATGTTTAACTTTTGCTCTGTTTGCACCTAGTATTCACATCACTCCAGTGTTTTAAGATTCATTAAACACAGATTTTGAGAACGCTGCTGACCAGGGCTGGGTATCATTTAAAGGCTTAGGGCTGTGTGATATGGCATAAATGTACATTTTTGCAATATGTTATAATAAAATAACGATAAATCTCAAATTATTATTATTATTGCCTAAACTTAAAGACTTATTTTTGTTAAAGTTTGGGGGAAAAATTGATCAAAGTAAATACAATTTATTTATTTTATTAAAATGACACTACAAATTTTTCATCTTCGCATTAAAGTGTATTATAATTATTGATGTTCAGTCACTCAGCCCTAAACCTAGAATGAAGCCTCTGGTTTGGTGTCAGTTCCTAAATGATACTGGTTTTCCATTTTAAATTAAACAAAAGTCACTTTACAGATTAATGTATGAATCTTTACTTTTATTTATCAGAATGTTTCCATTTTTATACAACAATAGAGTTTCATATCGTAAAAAAAATAAACCTTTTTTATTCTGATATTTTTCCAATGGAAACAGTTTTTCAACATTAAAGAAAACAGCATAATTGCATAATACTTTAGTATTAATAAACATAAGTAAAAGCTGTATCTGATAGAGTGCTGATACTGATTACATTTACTTGAAATTCTGTATCAAATGACAACACATTTTGCAGCTTTGGAAATGATTCCACTGTGACAAGTTAGGAAAAATTCAACATGTAAATGTTAAGACCCCAGGGTTTTATTCTGTGTAAAAATCTGCCAAAAGACAAATTAAATGATTGTTTTGAAGAAGCAGAACCCCCCCCCCCCCTTTGGCAAAGGACAAATGGCAGAACTTGATGCTGAAAACTTGTATAAATATAATAATATTCAACCAAATGTTATGTTGAATTGATTCGGAAATCGCAGGCAGAATGAGAATAATTTCCAAAGCTGTAAAGAGATCAGTTGGTGCCATGAAGGTGTTGAAGTTCAGACTGAAAAAAATACAACCAAATCTTATTGTGTTCCCGAAAAGGCTCATCTTAGTGCTGCTGAAGCTGTTCATCCAGATCTGATCATAAATATAAAGTACTACTGTTGTTCATTTTCAGTCAAATGTAGGTTTTTGCAGCTTTTGCGGAACCAGTAATAACTGATCACATCTGTATGTTTATGATTGAACAGTCAACTCTACATTAGTTAAATAAAGCAGAGTGAGGAGAGTTAAAATGGTCTGTGACACAACCGTTGAATGTTTAAGGCCTTGTTTATTAGTACATAGAGCACATCTGCCAAAATAAAGTTCAAGATTCTGCTTTGACTTTTTGTAAATATTGAATTTAGTTTTTTGCTCTGAATTTATATGTTACAAAGTCCCTGTGGGTTAAATTAATTTATTGTTTTTCATTAACAACATGGGAAATGTGGCTTAAAATACAGCTTTAATTAGAATCTACCAGCTCTGTTTTTGACATTTGTGTCATTCATTACAGGCTATATTTTCATATTTTCCTCCAATAAAAGGGAACAATCAATGGAAACTGTGATGATTTTTGTTGTTCAAGTGTACATTAAAGAGGACACATCTCACAATATGAAGTGAAGAAGAGAAAAATATGGAATTAATATAAAAGGGACTAAAGAGGTATTCACCTTGTGCCCAAATGTTTGCACCTGCTGCTTCTGTCTTTATATTTTTATGGTAATAAAATAAAAACTTGGTTGATTGAAGGATCTTTTTTTATGTGTTTTAATGAGATGTCAAAAATCCACATGTTATCATTTATTCCTGGTTAAAACTTTAAGCATGACTGCACATACAGTACTTTACTAAATGAAAAAATGTAGACAACCAAAAATAAATGACTCACTACATCACAAATGATGTCAGAAATGCCTGCATAATCTGTTTCTTATTTTTTAGTATATTTCACCTTGTTTTGTCTTTTATGTCTTTTTGTGTTGTATCATATTCTATAAATCTATATTTTGTGCATTTTATGTTATTTTCAGATTCCATTGGGTTTTATTTTCCTGAAATGCTTTAAAGTATAAATAATATACAGAGAAGAAACCCCCAAAAAACCTCAAAGAACAAGCCCAGGATGACATCAGGAAGGAAAAACTTCCTCTACATCTTGTCTGTAACACATATAGAGTTTTGCTGACTGATTTTATTTTGTCTGATTTCATACATAAAGCTGGGTGTCATCAGTATAACAGTTATACTTTACGTCATGTTTTTTAATGAGATCGCCTCGTGACACGGTGACAGTATATATAAGAGTAAAAAGAAATGGTCAAAGTACAGAGCCCTGTAGAATGCCACAATTTACATTTTCGTAGATGAATGACTAATACATTAACATGCATAAATTGGGATTTATCGGAGAAGTATGGCATAAAATGCACTTCGTTAAATTACAGTACAATGTGTAAACTAATAAAACATTTGGATCACTCATGAAATGCCTTCAGGTCAAATTAGTAGGAGAATATAAATGGTTTCACTAGAGTTATTTCAGTGCTATGTTTTTATCTTAAATCTGACTGAAACTCAAACATTCACAGGGTATTAAGGTAATAATTTAATGTATTAACAATAACTTTTAATAGGTTAGAATTAGATCTATGGTTCGTTATAGTTAGCTAGAACACCTGGGTTAGAAGTAGACTTAACAGGTTTAATGACACCAACTTCAACAGCCTAAATAGTCGGTTAATAAGGGTGTTTATTTCTTTTCTTTCTTTTTGTAGCTTTTATGTCAGTTTCATTGTGTTGGGTAGTTTTTGTCTGGTTGCGTCTCTTGAAACGTTTTCATCTTGTTACACCTTTTATGTTTCATTCTGTGTTTTAGATTTGATCACTTATCATTTTCATCTTGGATCATTATTATGTTGCTTCTTTGTTGGTGTTTTCATCCATAGTGGATCTTTTAATTTGTTTGTTTTATATTTAATGGCGTTTTCAACTTTTGTTTTGTTTTCATTTTTGTGTTTTTGTTATATCACTTTTTTCATCACTTAAGCTGTTCTAATTTTACACAATGTTACAACAGTGTTTGTTTTCTTCTACATTATATATTTTCATCATAACAATCTGCAATTTATTGATGTTTTTTTTGGTCCCTTTTGTACAATCATTTGCTTTTAATGAAGTGATTCAGTATTTTCAGTCGATTTTTTGTGTGGTTGTTTATATGGAGCTTGAATTGTGTATTCAGAGGTGCCTATGTGTATTGATTGCTTGTATTTGCTATCGCTTTGACATCACATGACCAGTGTCACATGACATTTTGATGCGTTTAGTACATGCACACACTGACCTGGATTTTGTCTCGATGAACATGTATTGACACGAAACATCAGCTCATCCATGACCTAACAATCTATGTTCTGACCTCTTTTTTTTTTTTTTTTAATTGATTTTATATTTCCTGAAACGTGAACTGTCTAAAAGGATATTCAACTTCCGGTCTAATGTACCTTGTTTTCTTGACAGTTTTCTTCTCTAATCCTAAACCCTAAGTACAAAGGAGGTTGTGTTCTGCAGTTAACTTCTCCTCATGACAAATGTGTTTGAGCACATTTTCTGTTCTTTTTTAAATGTTTTTTTTATTGAGCTCTACAAGATAAGGCTGTTTACAATCTCACATGATGGTCACACCATCAGCATATAGGACTTTCTGATTTAAAGCATCAGCACTAAAAGAGAGGGGAAAAAAAATAAGCACGTGAATGACACGTTTCATGAGCTTTTCCAACAGACTTTGACCTTTGGCCTCTGAAACCTTTTAAAACAGAACAGTAGTTTCCCTTTAAGCTTCACTTTCTCAAAGGTAAATATTTCCTACATCATTACAGTAAACTCATTAAAATGCTGTTTCAGTGGGTTTTAGATGCAAATGTGCTTCAACTGAGTTAAAATGTCTGCTGTTTTTTTACACCACATGATAAAACTGATGCATTTTATGATGGTTTCGTCATGTGTTTGCTTTGTTGTAGTTGCCTATAAACAGCCCCTGAAGTCTCAACATTAACAGACTCCTGGGGTGCAGATTTTTGACCTTTGACCTCATAAATAACCTCAACTGGTTTGTGATGGAAAGTGACGGATTATTCCTGGATCTGTGCTCAACTGCAGGATCAGCTGCTCCTCCTCTAACAAAAACCAAAAACACTTTTAGAGTCAGACAGGAAATACTCTGTTAAAATAAAAGCATGAGGAGTTTATGTAAAGGGTAATTACGCAAAGATACAGTTTATATTAACAGTGAGAATAAAGTATTTATGCATGTCTTTAGATATGTTTTTTGTTTTTTTGTTTTTGTTTTTTTTAGCATTTTGGATGATAAAGAAGTGAAAAACGTTCATTAATTGATCATAGAATAAAACCATGGTCATACTGTTGATACTTAAATCTGCACCAACAGAAACTAAACTGTAAGTTATTTGTTGAGGTAAAATACATTTGTAATATATATGTTCTTTTATTTTAACATTTAATCTGGTCATTTTTGAGACTCAAAAATTTTAAAGACATGTTGTCGGGTTGTGTTATTTGATGGTGGTTTTGAGGTTAGAAAGATGATAACAGCAGTAAATTATGAAAATGTCAGAGGCAAGATAATGAGAATGATATAAATGAACAAGATAAGAAACTATAAAATGCAAACAAATAAAAATGATGCAAATGATGAATAAAGGCAAAAACAAGTTGAATGACAAAGACATGAGATGGTAACATAAAAGATGCAACAAGATGAAAATTTAAAAGGCATAACAAGAATATATATATATATATATATATATATATATATATATGGAGCAACAACACAACAATGGCACACAAGACACAACAAGAAAAGTAAAATTAATTACAAAAAATGCAAAAGACAAAAGTAAAATAATGTAAAAGACATAACACAATCAACAAGAACAAAATGACAGAAAAGATATAACAAAATGAAAACCTTAAAGACTCAACAAGATATAAACTGTTTAATAAATGTAACCAGACAAAGACTAAGGGAGCAACAGACAAAATGGTTATCAACAAGATTAAAAAAAAAAAAAATACACATATGAATGAAACAAGACGAAAATGATACAAAAGATTAAATAAGAAAGATATAATGCAATTATTCTAAAATGATGCACCTGGGAAAATTAACCTGAGTTGATATTTTACTGCAGGAAAGAATCAGTATTTCTTTTTTTTTTTTTTTTAATCTCAGTATGTGTTTTTTTTTTTTTTTTTTTTTTTTTTTTTTTTATACTTGCACTCAAACTATGCAGGCTTTTATTTTATAAACCGGAAGTACTTTGGGTTTTTCGGATATGATACTTGACGCTCGTGTATGTTTTAAGGCGGGATCAGCTGATGGGAACCCACTGAGTCACATTCACTTCCCGGATAACGTTCATCCAAAAACCCGTCGAGTTCAGCGAAGAAAAACAAGCCTGAAGAGGATTTTATTTATATTTCCCAGTAGAGTCTGGTTCTACTGGGGCTGAGGAGGGTCCAGGTCCAGGTCCAGGTGTTCCAAACCGAACCAGGTACGTCTGTAGACCAGAATTAAAACACAGTAGAATAATTGTGAGGGGAAAAAAAAAAGTTTCCACCACGTTCATGTAGAATCACATACGAATGGTTGGAGTTGAACATCACATTTAGGTTTATTTAATATAAATCTGTTATTTCTGATCAATAGAGACACTTATTCTGTTTAAATTATAATAAATAGGAAACAGAAACTAAATAAAACTATAAACTGAACGTAATCACAGTTGGTATAAGAGGAAAAAAAACCTCCAAACTCTCCTTATATGTGTGTTAATATGGCTTGTTTGATCATTTTATAATTTTTACTGTAGTATTTTTATGTACTTTATAACCTATTTTTTCTTTTATTTGTATTCATGAAAACATTGAACTATATAATAAACATTTTAGGTCAATATTATATGTTCATTGTGGTATGTATTTCAGATGTAAATGTATTTTAATATGATTAGTCAAGATCAAAATTATAAACAGTTCTTACAACTGTAATTACAATTCATATTTTCCCCTTCTACTTTTTTTACGTCTTTAAAAAATAATAAGGGCTATTTCTAAACTTTCATCAACATTAAAAAAACACAGCTGTTTTATAGCAATTATTTGACATCTATTGTAATAATTGATGTTAACAAATATAAATATATTTATCATTATTTTGGTCATATCATCCAGATCTAATTTGGACAAAAGTTCTCATCTTGTTCACCTTAGAATAAATCCTGCTTCCTTTAGTGCAAGAACCATGACTTTTTACCACTTATATCACTTTAGCCTTTAAGACAAAGGGCCTGGTCAAGCATCCGGTTCAGGCGCAATTCATTTTTTTCTCTAAAACAATACTTTTGATTACTCAGCATGAAATATATATATATGTGTGTGTGTGTGTGTGTGTAAAATATGAAATATATATATATATATATATATATATGTGTGTGTGTGTAGTTTCTAAAACTGCGTTTATTGAATTACAACTGAATATATAAGAAAATACACGAGAATACAGTGTAAATTAAGAACAGTAAAGGTTAACATCAATAACATTGATCTTGTTTGATATATACAACTTTTATTCATATTTTTTGTTTCCTTATTTTTATGTTTCATGTTTTTTTTTTAATAATTTATCACATTCATTAAGGCATTTTTATTGTTATTTTCATTCTGAGATGGGATTTTCTTGTATGAAAACTGTTGAATAGAAGTTTTTTTTTTGTTTTTTTTAATTATTTAAACCACATTTTTATTCTGTTGGTGTTTCTGTTCAGTGTGGACGTTTCCGCCTCGTCCTAAGCATCCGTAAACATCATGTGACTTTAAGGTGCTGTCTTTGTTCTGTTCAGACTCCATGGCAGGTGTTTAACGGTCCAGGATGTCGTCCTCCGTCCCCCTGTCTCCTCAGAGGGACATGTCGGTTCTGCAGGTCAACCCGGCCGATGTCCCGGCACTGGAGATCAAACTGGGAGCTCTGGTGGTGCTGCTGTCTGTCACACTACTGTTTGGCTTCGCCCCCCTCTGCATCATCAGGGGGGCAGGACGATGCAGCGTCGACCCAGGTGAGGACGCGATGACCTGGTTTTGTCAAAGTGGTTCAGTCGTACATTCATGGAAGTTTCACAAAAACATTTCCTACAACTGTATATGTTGTAATAACACAGGATAATGCTGTCCCCATGGCAACAGCATGGCAATAGCAATAATGTTAATCTGGGTTACTGATAAAGCAGACTAACATTGTCACTATGGTAACAGCCAGTTAAGCCTTAAACACCCATAACTATTTTTGTCACAGCTTCCAAATGATTTTTGTTGTCTTTCTCAAGTGATTTATCACCGTTTATTATAATAATAACCTTTGCATTTTCTATTTTTCAGTGTAAATAAGGTATTTTTCTATATTTGTTTTACTGATCATGTTGATGTTTATTAAAGCGCAGAGTAAATTCAAAAGAGGAAACAGAAAAAAGAGACTTTTTCAGTAAAATTTACCATTAACTGAACATAAAAATAAGCGTTTCCATCCACTGTCATTGATCCAACTCCATGGGTTTTACTGGTGAATCAGTAGTGTTTCCATGGTAACTACGAAGTCACTGAACATCCAAATGGGTCATATGTGATGACCATGAGAAGATGACAAACTGCATTTTACCAGAAGTACTTACATGTATTGATAGAATTAGAGGATCATCAGTTATTGAACATGTTATAGCAGTAGATGTGTTTGGGTGACAGTGGATGTTTTGGTCTGTTTTTATGGGTAAAACACCTGATGGTAGGAAAACATGGGTCATAGGTTGTGTTTTTATAATATTCTATGGAAACATTTTGGAAACCATTGGAAAAATAAAGCGTTATGAATGAATTGAAGTGGTTTCCTTGACTTTTACTGTAACAGAGTACTTTTATAATACGGTATTTATATTTTTACAGTAACAACACTGGTTTTTATTGTGCAGTATTCTCACTCTACTGACGTTCTTACAACGGAACATTAGGCCCATTCATGAAGGAGAAGATTTTTTGTCGAGTTTAAAGTCGACCCATCAAGATTAAAGTCGACATCCAATTTCAACTTTATTCTTGGAATTTTGATTTTAATGTTGACTTTAATCTCGTCATGTCCAAAAACATCTTCTCCTTCATGAACGGCCCTAATGCTCCGTCGTACGTTCTGGTCTTTTTGCAGATTCGCGTCGCCGGTTTCTGAGTCTGATCAGTTGTTTTGCCGGAGGGGTTTTCTTCGCCACTTGTCTGTTGGATCTTCTGCCTGATTATCTGAAAGGCATCACAGAGGCCTTCACCAATGCAGGCATCACTGTGAGTCCAACATGAACACACATTTCATCAGGAACTTTAAGCAAATCTGTGCTTTCACACGTTTCACTTCATTTCGGTGTCAGAGTCAACTCTTCAGAACCGCATCTGTCAGGTCTGTTTAGTGAACTCTGTATCCACTTATCCTAGATGATTATTGTGTTAATTTGGTACCTGTTATATGTGACCTTATGAAAACATGTTGGTGTGATTGGTTGGTGCAGGATGAGGCTGAAAACACACCGTTGGGAAAGTGTTTTTGTTAAAGGGGAGGGGTTATACTGGAATCACACTGCTCTTTGTACTATTGAATTAACATCCACCAGTTTGAACAAGCTACATATAAACCATGTGTGATTTAGAATTGTGTATCTTCGTTCTTCCCGCAGTTCCTGCCATCTTGTCCAAACTGAGCTCAGTGTTTTTCTTTTATCACTCATGAATTGAACTCATCCTACATTACATTTTATTGCGATTGGTTTGAAACTACTTAAAAATGTTTGCAAAACATGACAAACCATCCTCACAAAATCCCCCACCAAAAGCAGAAAACCCCCTGTTAATGAGAACTTTTTTTACTATTTGAGTGACAGTCAATGATCCAGTATTGGCTGAGATGAGCCCCGCCCACTTTCACTTCCTTTATATGGTTTCGTTTTTACTATTACACATACAGATGATCTGGATAATTAACATAAACATGTATGGTTTTTGCATCTGAGCATTGGACTGTGTTATGTGACCTACATAGTGCACACTTTAAGTACACTAAAGTACGTAAAATCAGGCCCATGTGTACGTTTAAATAGCTTTACAATACTTTAAGGAAAACTGTTCCTAATATGTTTGTGAGTTTAAAAGATAATTTTCCAAGTTAAGGACATAACATTTTATTTTAGAAATAGAAGTATAAAGATGGTAAGGAGCCATTTAATTTAGGATAAAGATGGTGAATTAGTTTGGTTTAGAGAAGAGGTATTAAAGTTTCATTTAATTTAATGTGAAGGCAATTTAATACCATTTAATTTTATGTAAAAATGGTAATGTATTGTTTAATTTAGCATAAAGGTGGTATAATCCTGTTTATCCTAGTTCAGTGTGTATCTTTAATCATTTGATTTAGGATTAATTTAGATAGGGTTAGGGTTAGTATAGTATATATTTAGTACTGCACAGGTCCACTGTACAAACCCACTCATACATTAGCCCCACAACCCGACCTGTGATTAAATACATTGTCTACACAGTAACTCACTTTAAAGGGCTTTAGTTTTATCTCAAACACACGCCATCAATACTGCTCAATGACATCTGTTGCCAGATGTGAAGTTTACTTCAAAACAAGACAAACCAGCTGTGGATCAACCACGGTTCCATCCACAAATCTGCTTTTATTTTTTCACTTCCTTGCCTGCTGCCCGCCCGCATTTCATTTCATTTTACCTGTGCCCATACCTCCAACAATTTTTTATTTATTTTTTTTACCTGTCCCTGTCAGATCCAAACACTGAATCCAATTGCAGAGAAAGGCAGGAAATGATGGATGTAAAAAAAAAAAAAGAAACAGTTTATTGAGAATAAATAAGGTGTTGATGTAATATCCTCGGGGCGAATCCAATTTCGGGGTCAAAAAACACAGTCCAGGGTCCAGGTCAATCCACCAAAAGAAAACAGATAGGTAAAAGGCTGGTTCTGGTCAAAAACTGAAAAAAGTCAAAAATCCACAGAGCGATTGAGCAAAGGCAGAGTACCGTACACAGGGAGAGTCGGAAACCAGGAAAGCAGTCCACAAGGCAAAGGTACCAGTTGGGGGCAGAGGTCCAAATCCAAAAGCTGGGTCACACAGAGGACCAGGTCAAACACCAATAGGGATAGATATATATAGCGTAAAGGACCTTTCCCAAGGGACCACCTGGGTCGCAAACGAGCAATCTTCCGCACCAAAGTCAGTGGCGTAAACCACTAGGCTGCCCAGTCACTATAACGCAACAAACACTAATGACTAGGAACAGACATGACAGTCCCTGCTGGTTTTGTGGGTTACCCATCGGTCACCTGACCAGAACAGGACTCTTCAGTATTGTATTCAGTGTAGATGTGAGCTGGGAGCTAGTGACATTAGACATAATAGTTCTCAGGTATATAGATTATTTTTTATACAATCAACAAACCGAACAAAGCAAAAATGATCCAAAACTCTGTAGAATGTAATGATATTGATAACATCAGGGCTGACGGATAACCAGGTGACATCTGTACGTTCACAGAGTGTTGAACAGCACGTCAATAAAAAAACAAAACAGTAAAAACAGACTTTGTTCTTGTCTCGTTGCAGCTTTACTTCCCTCTGCCTGAGTTCATCATGGCCATGGGGTTCTTCTTGGTCCTGGTCCTGGAGCAGATCCTCCTCACCTTTAAGGACCAGTCGTCTTTTCAGCGTGAGGAGAGGCGTGCGCTGCTGGTGGACTCCAGCATCCAGGCCAGCGACAGGAACGGTCGACACCATCACCGCCACGGATCTGACGAGTCGGACGGCGGACATTTCCACATGGACTTCAGCTCTCAGTCGGCCTTACGTGCCTTCATCCTGGTCTTCTCCCTGTCGCTGCATTCGGTGTTTGAGGGTCTGGCCGTGGGTCTCATGGAGGAGGGGGCCGAGGTCCTGGAGGTCTGCCTTGCCTTGATGATCCACAAGAGCATCATCTCGTTCAGCCTGTCCATGCAGCTGTCTCAAGGCCGTCTGCGGCGCTCGGTGGTGGCCGGCTGCCTGCTGCTGTTCGCCATCATGTCCCCGCTGGGCATCGGGCTGGGTGTCGGCCTGACACAGACCAAGGCGTCGCCGCAGCATCAGCTGGCACGGTGCACCCTGGAGGGGCTGGCGGCCGGGACCTTCATCTACATCACCTTCATGGAGATTCTGCCCCATGAGCTCAACTCCTCCAGCAACCGCATCCCAAAGGTCGCCATGATGCTGCTGGGCTTCACCGTGGTAACCGCTGTGCTGTTCATCAAACTGTAACCATGGCAACGAGGAGGTTAGAGAAGACATGCTGCTGTGGAAGCACATTGAATCCACCGAACAGATTCTCTGAACTAATATAATGTTAGTTATGAAGAGCATTACAAAATTCTGACAAAGTATCTTAAATCAATGACAAACTATTACAAAATACTGACAAAGTATCTTAAATCAATAACAAGCTATTACAAAATACTGACAAAGTATCTTAAATCAATAACAAAATATCACAAAGTTATGAAAAAGTATCTGTAAATAACGACACTTAGATAAAGTAAAGATTACATAATTAAAATATTGACATACTTCCTCCAAATAACATCCTACTGAGACCCATGAAAGTTAAGGTTTGTTCTTTTAGGTTTTTTTTTTTTTTACATTAAATAAAGTCCTGATTGGAAACATTATGATGCAACAGTTTTATCAGATAGAGTTTTAATTTTTTATGGAATATCCTTTGAATTTTTTAAGTAAAACTGCAAAACTCTTGTCTCCTACAGAGGACAACCATGCCTCGCTGGGTCTCAGGAGGTTCAATTCATGACAAAATATCATCAAATTATGACAAAATATTAGTCGATAATGGCACTTTGATGAAGTAAAATTGAAATATGTCCAAATATTGACATATATCATTAGGATATCAGAGTAACATGTACTCAGTCTCAATATTTGGAGACACTCGTCCGTTATTTTGATTTCCAGGATGTTTTTTGTTTTTTTTGTTTTTTCTGATCACATGGTCAACAGGCTTTCACTAAGTAACATTTCAGAAACATCTAGTAACATTTCAAAAAGACTCCAAACTCAGACTTGTGTAAATACAGTGGATCATATCTGATTCATTTTATTGAATTTTTTTTAAATATATGTATTATTACAAAAACAACCGCAGCAAAAATACAAAATCATTAAAATCTCACCAGTACTGTTTCTATTTTGAGTCCAGATTCACATCATTACAGTTGACTATTTCACTTCATTCATGCTTCTTTCCATTTTAGTTTTAAGTATAATCTTTAACCTGGGTTTATTTCCGTTAAAGTGTACTGAGATGTTCAGATTAATCCTGTTTTATTGTGTTTTTCCAAACCATGACACTATACTTGAATAGATTGATGGCATGGATGTGCAACGCTGCCACCTGCTGGTAGAAAACTGACACAAAAATGCAATGACATGAAAACTACCCTGCTATAAGTATATACAGTACTGTGCAAAGGTTTTAGGCAGTTTTGTTGTGTTTGCAGCAATTGTATATGATTTACTGCAGTATGTACAGCAGTAAAAACTAATGTTTCAGTGAAAAAAAAAACAGCTTCTTTAAACCAAAGTGGTCGTATATAGTAGGACCTTCCTTTTACACTTAATGTCTTTAATCTTTTGTTCAGATTATATGAAATTTGTGTCACTCACTGTCTGATTTTTTATTCCTGGTTTCCTTCAACACACGGCGGATTTTTCCTAACGGTTTTTGCTCCTTCTTGTCATGGGGTCAGGGGTCACACTAAATACCAACCCATTTAATTCTGTTTTTTTGTATGTGTTTTAAGGCTGTGCACATATTTCCTGTATTTTCTTGTTGTATCTGAAGAAAAAAACATGCATGTTCATTTCAATGCTGCAAAAATAACAATATATATATATATAAAGGCTGCATCAAACTTTTGCACAGTACTGCATATGTATGTATTAAAAGATTCTGAAACACAAATAAAATCATTTCACGATTAGACAAATGAAACGTCAAGTTGGAGTGAAACTGAATGTCTTTAATGACAGTATCAGTGTTATATTAAATACACTGAAAATAGTCTGTTAAAATAATTCTGTCTACATTTAAGTGAATTAACGTCACATTTTTCTATTTTTTCATCTTTTTCAATTTTTGTAAACTCATTTAAGTTTCAGTTCGTGTTATTCCTGGTGTAACACCTTGTTTTTATTTCATCTCAGTTTAGATTTAGTGGGTTTTTTTTTCCCACATTTGTTTTCATTTTTCACATTCATTTTTATTTTTGTAAAATAATTCAGACTTTAATCACAAAACAGGATCCGTGACTTTGAAATACTCCTTTTCTATGAACCTGAAAATGAAAAGGACTCAATAAAGACTCGGATCAATATTGTCTTGAATCCATAAAGGTTTCATATTTGAAACTGAAGACACACTTTGTTCACTGCAGTGGATTTTTCTCAGATCCCTTCTGGTCTGAAAACGCCTTTTCTTCTGCAGAAAAACACCATCGACTGAACACAACGGACCGTTTGTTCAGTGTCTGAGGGCTGAGTTCAGATCTGCTGAGAAACGTCTTTTATTCACTTTAACATGAACAGAAAAACAGGAAGAGGAAACGTTTAATAACCATGACATGGATGGGATATTTTTAATAGTACGGACAGTTATGGACACATAGAAATGTATTTTTGTAATTAAAACACCAAAGTTTTCAACTGTTTAATCATTTACTGTGTTGAGTGTGATGTATTTTTTATTGTGACGTGAAACATTGAATTAAAGATCATAGTTTTTCATTCCATTTGCTGAAACTCTTTTTGTGTGTTTACATAAACCATATAAACCAATTACAGATCATTTGTACACCTGGAAATAAACTTTACATATTTACTTACATATTTTCATACATAACCTGTGATTGAATAACTTTTTTTATATATAATTTTCTTTCATACATGTAAAAATTAAATTGTATTTAATATAAAAATAAATCATATTTAATTCATTGCATTACGGATTGCACACTTTCATCCTAGTGCAGATGATTATGTTTTATTTTTTTGATTTTGTGGAAACTTTGCAGCTGTTAGTCTGTTTTAAACCCCCAAAATGCAACAAACTACAGAATTCTGCAGCACAATAAAAACATTTTGAAAATAATTTGGAAAAACAACAAATTCAAATATTCAAAAACATGAAAAAATAATCAACCAAATGAGAAAAAAAAATTATAAATCAACCAAAATGATATCAAACACAAAATGCTGAACATTATTAACAGTATATTTGAGAGTGTTTGGATGAATTAGTGTGTTTTTATGTTTATTTAAATTAATTTGATGTTGTCACATTCAGCTTGAAATACGACAAGATCAGTTTATTCAGTTTTTGCAGAAAAATATAGTATAATAATATTTTGTCATTACATTACATTTTGCAGAAGTAAATCTACATCATTTGCTTTGATTTGACCCAAAGCTGTGATAAAAGGATTTTGTAAAATGTGTGTAATTTAAGGAAATATTTGATGACAAATTCTGTGTTGTTCTGAGGCAGACTCTTCTCAGACTTATTGCCAAACCACATGTTTACTCAGAAAACAGACTCTGTTTTTAGAGTAATAGATATGTATCTACTAACATAGCTTAGAAACACTCCTCTGTTCCCTCCAGATTTTGACCTTTGACCTCTATCCTCGTGTCAGTAAAGGTAGGTACAGAAACAGTTAATTAATAAATTATCTTAGTTTAAATCAGGATTCTATATTTAACTCAGTTAACTAAATTGTGAGCTTTCTCTTTTTGTTGCAGTGTCTAATCTCCACCAGCAGAGGGCGCGCCGTTACTTTGTACGGCAAACCAAAGCTTTTGTGTGTTTAACAGATGTCTCACTCTGTGCACAAACTGATGCACAGATGCAGTTTGTGTTTTGTGGGCGTTTCATTTCCTCCATACGCTGTGCGCCTGTCTGTGAGCACAGCTGAAACAGCAACACGCTTAAACAAGTGCTTAACGCATTGAAATATATTATTTTTTATTATTGTTGAAAGATAAGGTGATATTGACTGAACTTTTTTGTCATGTTAAACCTTCGATTTTAGTTTTTAATTTTGAACACTAAATTATGTTAATCTACTACACATTCATTACAACACATGTACAGAAAGGTGACTGGATTTCTTGTCTTTTCAATATTTAACAAATCAAAAAAAATATACTACATAATTAAAACAATTAAGAAATTAAGAGCCAAATATCACAAACTGAACAAAGCATGAAACAAAATTAACTAAAAAAATAATAATAAACAGAATTAACTAAAATGAATGAAAAATGAATGAATAAATGAAAACGTTTTCTCGTCATAATTTTTATGATGCAACATTTTTCACTTTATATGATTGACTAAAACACAAACCTTCCTATTTTAGGAAGACATTGATAAATAAATGGTTACTTACTTTAATTAATGGGGATTTTACTAGCATGAAGGAGCAGCCAGATCTTCATCAATCTTTGATGTGAGCCTTGAGTTGTTCTACTTTGAGGTGCATCGTATTCTCCAACTAAGTTTAGAGGAAGGTGAGGTCTGTTTACATCTGAGCAGGATGTGCTGCTGTAGAAGAAGAAAAGAAGAGGAAGGAGAAGACAAAGTCATTGCTGCAAACGTCACCATTTCTTCACAGCTTAAAGGCTAATTTTTGGTCTGAAATGAGTAAAAGTTAAGAAATCTTTTATATATATATATATATATATATTAAAACATGGAACAAGACTGATGACTACACTATTTTCAGAATTTTTACAAACAAAACAATCAGCTGATATACAACAATCAGTAGATGGATCCACATCAGAACCTTTTAATCATCAGCCACAGTCATGTACAAAATAGTATAGAATGTAAAGCAAATACAATAGTAAAATATGGCTTTTATGTTAATGCCTAATAATCTAATGAAATAGATTACTTTGAACTGCTTTAACTGTGTGCACATCAACCTTTAAATATAGGACACTGTCTCCATAAGTGGGATGTGGGACAGTCGCTGATGAAGTGGGACACCTGATTAGACTAAGGCTGCGTTCACACTGCTGGTCTTAATACTCAGTTTAGCTGAAATTATTATTTAAGTTTTTTTTTTTTGTTTGGTTGTTCACATCATAACTGAAATGCAACTGGCAATCAGACTCATGTGTGTACAGTCTATGGTTGTAAAGTCAAAGTCAAAGTTGCTTTATTGTCATATATAATTATATACATTCTCAGCATACAATATGTATGAAATTTAAGTCCTCTCGGACCCACGGTGATCCACAGTTGCAGAAGGAGGGACGTCAAATACTGTACACTATGTTTGCAGAGGTAAATATGGATCTCTGTTTACATGCAGGAGTAAATCAAGTTTCAGTTGCATTATCTAGGTGTGTTAATCCTACTAGTTAAACTTTAATTTCAGTTGAGCTAACATATTTACATGTACGTTAAAAGTGCAGTTTTAGTTGGATTAACACAATAATTTGCTTAAGTGTCCTATAAATGACATGGTGTGTATTCTTTTTTGTAAGAAAGTGAAAATATGAATGAGGCCTGGGTCTGACTTGGAAAAAAAAAACAAAAAAAAAACACAAGTCATAAAAAATTGTATATGGGTCACAAAGGCTATGTTTAGATTGCAGGTAAATGTGGCCCAAATCTGATTTTTTTTGCCCATATGTGACCTGTATCTGATGTGATCTGTTAAAGACAGTTACAACAGCACAAATCCAGTTTTTTCAAATCAGACCCAGGCCACTTTCATACATGGTCCTAAATCCAACACATATCTGATATTTTGTCTGAATGGCCAAGTCACATTTATCCGACCCCTACGTCACTGAAATGCAACAAACATCATCCCAGGAATAGGAACAGTGGTAAAACTATATGTACTGTACTTCTTTAAAAACAGTGTGTGTTTGTGTGGTCACATATTATGTCAAGAACTCTTTTGCACATGCAGTTCACTTCAGGGTTGCATTCAGGTCATACTCAAAACTGATAGAAGTTGCATTTAAGATAAGATATACTTTACTGATTGCCCTAGGGGGAAGTTCAAGTGTGTACAGAAGCACAAGTTGTCCAATGACCAAAGGGTTGGTGGCTCAAATCGTGGCTCCCACTGTCCACATGTCAAAGTGTCCTTGAGCAGGACACTGAACCCTAAATTGCTCCCAGTAGGGTCTGGCATGGCAGTGCCTTGGATGGTATATTAGCACAGTACTGGTGTAAGATGTGTTTGTGAATGGGTGAATGTGAGGCTTTGTAAAGCGCTTTGAGTACCAAGGTGTAGAATAAGCACTATATAAGTGCAGTCCATTCATTTACAAGACAGTATGCATCAATATAATCGAAAAATAAAGAGTTAAAAATATAATCAAGTTTGTTAATCTGACTAAAGTGATAAAATAAAATGAAAATAGCAATTTCATGTTCAAAAAATTTTATTTATTTATTTTGCTTTAAGACCTGCTGTCTGAACATAGTCATATTTTGCCTTCAGTGTGAACGTAGCCGTAGTAGTACATGTGGGATCATTTGGTGACAGATCACACGGGCTGACGTCTGCAGAAACCCGGGCAGAGTGGGAGCTCTTGCCTTACCGCCCCTCTGTGGAGAAAATCATTCCACTACGTCAAGTCGTCCCGTCCGCTCGGTGAAGATGTCTGCGACGGGTACAGGCGGCTGTGGACCCGGACCAGGACCCGGACCCTCCCCGGGCGCCGGGTCCGGGGCTTCCAACCCCCGAAAATTCAGCGAGAAGATAGCGCTGCACACACAGCGGCAGGCCGAGGAGACAGCCGCCTTCCAGGAGGTTATGATGGACATCACCTCGACCAGGGTGAGTCTGAGACGGAGGCTGGAGGAGGAGAGCAGCCTGGAGCAGCGCAGGCCTTGCCCGGGCTTGTCAGGCTTCGAGATAACGTTATCTGCTGCCTCTATATGTCGCCCTACTCGGGAGTTGTATAGCTAATAGCAACATATCACAGTTAAGTCTGTAATTTTTGTTTGATAGGTAGTGACAACCAGACATGTTGTTGCTTCTCGTTGTCCATTTCCGATACGTCGTTAGCCGTTAGCAGCGGAGCTAACTTGGCTTGTTTACTATGTTACGTCGCTGTCATCTCGCGAGAACTACGCACTGATCTCCCTTAAAAAATGGACAATTTAACATTTCTCACATTTTTTCCACACAAATAGTTTTACAACAAAAGTATTTGGAGATGCGTCCCATATCATTATATTCTTCTGGTAAATTCGGCTTTAAATTAGAGACCAAAATCAGCCCGTGTTAACAGAAACACACTCATTTCGAAGCTGGTCCTGTCTGTCCAGGGTCAGTTAACTGGTAATTAAAATAAACACAATAAACACCCTCACAGTTTTTTTAGACGTTTTCATTGAAGATAGGTAGTGCTGGATAAAGCAGAAAAACGCTGTTCTTCAATATATAAAAGCTGTAGTGTATCTGTTGTCCATCCTTCAAAACAATGCTAACAATAAATCAGTAATTTTTGCACTGACTTCGGCGCGAGTCTCAAATACACCAGGTAAAGCGGGGACTGTCGTGGATTTTAACGTTTTTGACAGTTTTACACGAAGTAAAGTCACTCAAGACGCACTATATAGTAAGAAATGATTGTAAATGTTAGCTTTTTAAACGATTTCTGGGCTGAATTATACAGGCGCCGATGCTAGTTGGTGTTAGCTAAAGTCGTTAGCACGTTGTAGCTGTAGTTTTCCACCTGTAGCGTCTGCAGGAGCTGTCATCAAGAAACACGATTAATCATAGATTTTTATCTCCATTTACTTATGTAAGCCATTAATTTAGCAACGTAGATTGTAATTTAAGCATCTGTGAGGGTGTTGATGATTTTATTTAATCATTGTTGAAATGTACAAACATGGCGATTACAGTATATTTTTGTCAAATCTGAGTTTTTTTTTTCTTTTTGCAGAAGATGCTTGAGATGTTTTGTGTACATTATCGTTATATTTTTGCAAAATAAGACTCGTGCCAACATTTTTTTTTCACGTAGTAGCATTAAATATTTTTAGTATTTTGTAGAAATCATGCTTAGGATTATAAGCATCATTTTTATTTTGTGCAGGTTTTTTTTTTTTTTTTTTTTTTTTTAAATATTTATTCATGCTTTATAATTTTGTTACAACAGTATAAATATTAGTTTTATATTATTTTAACAGAGTTGAAAAGTTTACGTTTTTAGGGACATTATTGCAACTCATAACCAAGACATTTGAGTTCTGTAAGTATGGTCTTCACCTGTAAATGCTGTATTCAGTGTAAAATATTTACAATTATTAGTTACTAAAAATTATATTAGTTATAGTCAGATGTGCTTTAGACTAACACTCATCATCACAACATGCCTGATTGACTGGAAAGATATCATGTCAGAGGAGATATGTTTACAGATGTATGATGCATACTATGCTGTCCTGATCATGTTGGGAAAATGCAATTGATTGTTGCCAGACACTAGAGCATATTGTTTCATGAACAACTTCATTGTGATGAAACGCTAGTGACGATAATACACATAATGTAACAAGTTATTCTGTAAGTGAGAATGGTGTAATATCCATATTTTATTATGTCTTCATCGAGGTCTTGTCTCTGTGTATATATATATATTTAAGTATTTTATCTCATCATTCATTGACTTTTTAAACATGTTATCTGACTTGGAAAGCTGGTTTTATTTTGCTGCATACTGTTTTCTCTGGTTGGATGATTTGATAACAGTGACAGATGTTATTCTATGTGTACCGTGTATTTGTGTTTAATTATGTGTTCAAGTATGTTGTGATTGTGTAGTCTATTCCATATTGTGAAGTTCTGGGACAATTTCAAGATTCAAAATAACTGCTTGATTGATGATAATACCATTGTTATTATCTGTTTATTCTTCCTTCTGGGTCACACATGTTTAGTATACATAAAGAAAAATAATTGTTTAAATTCGTCTTCATCACCTTATTATTGAATTGACACAAATTTAATCCCATATATTTATAAAACAACCTTTAACACAACACAATAGGTAAATATCTGCAAAAATATCACTTAATATGCTAGTATGGCGTGCGGATACACACACAACATCTCCACTAAAAGCTCACATCATTTCAGGTAGCGATGCAAATTAAAAAATGCCCATTTCTTCTAAACTGCCACTCTTTAGAGCCATTTATTTTATTGAATTTCTCTGCAGAATTATTTAGTTCTACTCCATACATGTCATTGCTTGTACTGTATCCCTGCTGGTACAATAAATCAATCATTAAGGAATATGACATGCTTTCTTCATGAAGTAAACAAACAATATTTAGCTTTTATTCATATAGACCCTATTGAAAGAGAAATTCAGGTTCTCAGGAAAATTGCCACTTATCAATTAATTGTTAATCGATCGATAAGGTCAACCAACTAATGATTAATGGATTAATTGATAATTTGTATCCCTAGTAGCAATACAATAGAATTACTAAGTTCTTTAAATGCACAAGTTTATGTGTGGTGCTGATAACATGGCATACATAGCTACATTTGGATTAGCAGTGTACATCAAGATGGAGCTTATTTTGAAACTGAACAACCGGCCTTTCATTCTTACGTTCGACATTTCCTTCATCTACTGTTTATTTGACTGTTGTTTGTTCTCATATCCAACTAATTCTGGAAAACTGTGTGAGGCAACCTTGCTGTGATACAGGGCTCTACAAATAAAATTGAACAGAAATATGTTTGGGTGTGAAATTACCATTAAATTCTTTTCAAAGTAGTCTTAAAAATGTCTTTAAAAGACTTTAATGTAACTTGTAGAAACCTGTCTTACCAAATATGATGAAAACACGAAAAAATGTTGTGTTTTAGCGGAGAACATGAGCACATTACACCCTAAATATAATCATCACTTTATGAAAATGTGTCATTGCCCAACTCTAGCCCCAGCATGTGATTTCATCACAATGTCTAAGTCATGATGCATGTTTATAGAAATATCCATACATCTAGTTTATGCCATTCTCTGAACCTGATTGCAATTTTATTCACATTAGTGGAATGATAGAGAACATGCACAGATACAGTATACTGGTGAAATTATGTCTCATATGTTGATTGCGCATCTTGCAGTGTTGCTTTATATTGAAGCCTAAAGGGTTACATTGATTGTTAGAGTCCACTCTCTAGACCCCTGTCATCTGTGATCTACAGACTGGGGCTGTGTACCTTTACTCCACCCATTCTGCTTCATTCTGTTCTGGGAATCACTGTAGAAACATGCACTCATCTGCAACAGTGTGTGTGTGTGTGTGTGTGTGTGAGTTTTGACTTCATATATTATTCAAATAAATCATAGTTTGTTTGATGAATAA
>JAPSES010074019.1:0-10742 GCA_029822895.1 Maxillicosta whitleyi
GGGGTTGCACTTGAGGTCTGCTTTTCTAATTTGATATATATTACACTAATCTCCATACATTTAGAATAAAATATTTTATTTAACCTCTTTTAATGAAATGGTTTTGAAAATGTGATTTATTCTTGATAAAGTCGAAGGTGATATGGATTGTGACGGCTCCAGCCACACTGGGTTAGTTTGACCACACATCCACGTCATTAGTTTATCATTTACACCATATTCTCGTTTTCAGTTGCTTGGTCTAATCATCACCACCTGCTCGTTTCAGTCACAATCAAACACATATCTAATCACTTCACATACACAGTTTGTGTTGTAATCTTACACTGTTATGGGTGTTGTTTGATGGAAGTTACCATGTGGTGGAGTCCTTCCTCATGGGGAAAAAGGTGTGGCCAAGGGGGCAGCAGCCTTTAATAGCCCCGCCCTCTCATTAGGACTGTTCCATGAACAATGACATGGGATTTTGGGTTTTATTTAGATGTCTTTATATTCAGTTGTATCATTTACCCCTTGTGTTCTATGGTTTGATCACGGTATATATTGTGGCGAGTGGTGAAGGAGCGAATGAAGCAGACAGATTTTTCTTCCGCAGACTGAGCTTTTCTCATGACATTTCCAGGTAAATCAGGAAGAAAGCCATCATTAACACATTCCCCAGAAACCAGAGCCATGGCGGTGCCTGTCAGCCTGGCTCATGGTTCCTTCCCCACACACAATAAATAATCATAAAATAAATACAACATTACAAAACTAGATGATTACATTAATAAAACATAGCAACTTAAACCGAATAACCTAAAAACGAGACACTAACATAAATCCCCAGCATGCTTTGCGGCAGCTGCGGCACCCCCTTCCCTTACACACAGTGACACCAGGGTCACTATAATATGTTCATCCTGTGTCTCATTATGGGGTCAGTTCTGTTCTTATATCAGTTAGGTGTATATGATTACAGTTATGTTAGTTTGACCTCTTTTTATAGGCTAATGTATTTGTAAATTTCATTTGTAAGACTTTTGGACTTTTGTTTGGGTAAATAAAAACCTACTCGGAAAATCTTAATTCAGTCTCCTTGCTGATTTACTGTTGGATGCATAACACTGATAAATAGGAAGTATTCCAATTTATAGTGTAATGAGTGGAATAATAGTGTGACTACGTATTTTTATTGTCTCCTTCGCACGGTGTTTCCAGTCAGCTGCAAACATAATTACAGATAATTAAGCTTTGATTGTTTTGTGCTTTGTTGTCAGTGAATGATAATTTTCTTACTGGATTATGCAAAGGTGTGGGCATGGGTGTGTTTATGATTTAGTACATAACCTGTGTGAACGTATCAGGCATTTAGCTTCTACATCACTAATTTTATTTTTCAGGTGGACTGACATGTGATGAGCTTGCAATCTCCAAAAATCCACTGTGTATTGCATTTTCTTCTTAACTGCATCTAATAGAAATGCCCTACATCAACTAAATAGAAGCACCAAACCCAGTAGACACACCCATCTCCAGTGGCCTGGTCGTGGCCAAGTGCTCATCCTTATCATGTGTCTGAGCCACCTGAAGAAGCTCTTCTCAATGTGGAGCAGCAGGTTTATCTGGCAATCCCAGTCTGCGCTTCCAAGCAAGATCCAAAAACAAACCGTACCAACCACACAGTTGTCTGGTTTTATGATGTTATTAGATGTCACAGGGTGATTAGGGTTAGGCCTAAATAATCTTCTTCCACGTCTTCAGCACACAACACAGCGTAGCAGAGTTTGCCGGCAATCAAACTAGACACGTGTTCAAACTTGTGAGGTGAGCAGATTGTGACTGTTTCGTTATTTATAGGGTGTTTTATGAGCAAAAATGGTCAAAACTAGGGCTAATAATAGCCACGCAGGTAAAATGTGGTTTCCTGAATTGCCAGTTGTGTTGCTGAAGACATGGGGGGTGGGGGCTCCCACTGACTGACGGTCCTTTGTGTGCATCGGCTGTGTTTCTCCGCACCAAAAAATAGTTCCCATACAAAATGAACAAGACAAGCTCTTCGCGCTGTGAATTGCGCCGTCATTCATTATCGAAGTGAAAGCACAGAACGCGGAAAGTAATTAGGGGACAACATTAAGTACATTAATTCACTTTGGTTGAATTCACTTCTTTGGCGACATTAGGATGCATATACTACCCGTTACTATGCGTCACCAGCCAGTGGTCAGTTGTCATGGATTCGGACATTGTCTGGGTTATCAGGAAAATGCTTCCACACACTTATTTAATCTGGGGAGTGTGGGGGATACACTGAATTTGGTCTGGGGGTGGTATATCCCTTTAATCCTATAAACTTCATTTCACTTCTCAAAAATCAGTGTTTGTCTCCTATATGATGTATTTAACTGAAATTCTGAAAAAACTTTTTCATAGCACTGTATACTGTTGTTCTGCCTGATTGTACTTTTTCTCAACCACAGAACAAATTATGTAAGTTGTACTCAAATGTACAAACTGAGAAGGGGAGTGAAATACTGGGATGGGCTAAATTGTTAACATTTAACATAAATTGTTAATTCCCTTTAAAAAAAAACAAAAACCATGAAGTAAAAATGGGGCGCACATATATTAAAAGGGGACAGAGTCAGAGTGGCGGCTTGTGATTGAAGGATCACTGGTTCCATTACCCGGGCACGTGGAGTGTTATTGGCTGGTGTGCCCTTGAGCGAGGCACTTAACCCCCCACCCCCAACAAATGTTGTCATGTTAATGCATGTTTATATGTGTGACAAAGTCCAACTGACAAAATAAAGATTCTATTCTATTCTATTCTATTCTAAAACATACATGAATTTCATTGTGTGTTTTTAAAGTTACGTAGTGTTTTATTCCACAACTTTAATCTGATCTTTATGAATATCTACATGATTAGAGAAAATGAAATAAGAAATGTTCACAGATTTTTACTGGAAAAACACACACAAAAAAGTTAATTTTAAAATAAATGAAAGCTTAAATATAGAGAGAACTTAATATGGAAACTGACCCAAAAGTAGCACTGGGTCTTTATGGGTTAATATTCAAATATGAACTACAGGTTGAATGACATACTTGAATTAAACCAAACCAAATGATCTCTGATGCTACAACATTATCATTATTATTTCTAGTGAAATCACTGACATCAGGCGTGTTTGTAGCCAAAGGTCATCTGTGTTTACACTCAACACTATAGCTACAAGTAAAATGAGATCATTACAATAATTTATTTCACCGTACATTCAACTTTCATCTTTCAGCAGAGTATATAAGTTCCATTTCAGTTTGTGACCAGAAGAAGAAATAAATAGTTGTTCAGCTTCACATGTTCAGTTTGTAGTGTTGAATGAATACCTGTCAAATACAAGGAATTGTCGAGAACGGACTTGTGACACTTTCCTGATACACAATCTGTGGGTGTGGCTGGTATATAACCTAGATCTTTCTGTTTTTTAATGTCAGGGGACAGCCTGACAATGCCTGACAAACAATTAAATTATTCATGTCCTTGTAAACTCAGCCACTAACTCTCACCTCCATTCTCAGTGTCACTCTGCTTCTGCTACTCCTAAGTTAATTACATTAATCGTTGTCACTAATGCATAGATACTTAACATTAACTACTACATAACTATTTTAAGCATTAAAAGATAGATGCTACTGTTTGTTTGTTTTTTTTTTGTTTTTTTTGCTGAGACCAGTCTCTGTTATAGACAGATACTTCCTCATAGAAACTGTTATATCTTTTGAATATATTGTTTCAATAAAAAAAATTAACCTCTCCTCATGAAACAATGTAACAATAAGACTTATTCTTAGGAGAGTAAAGTGTAAAAGGACTCAGTATGTGATGACTGAACCTGGTTGAAGGTGAATACTGGTGTCTATAAATAGGAACAAAAAGAGTAATGTGTCTGAAAATGAAATGATTTCAATTGTATGTGCAATAGTGTATATGAAAGAATGTTCAGAGGCATCACTTTCCTGCTTTAAAAGGTGAACATGAATGACAGCTCCAAGACAATGGACAATGAAGAACAAGACTCAGAAATTCTTTCAGGCCCTGGGGTTAAACACAACAGGTTTCTAAGTGAGATGACGGAATAAAAAGAGGGAGGATGAGGTTCCACAGCCATTAGAGGACACAGAAGACGACGGGTGTGTTGAAGGTAAGACTGTTCTGCTCAGGTAAAACTGAAATAATTATTAGATTAAAATATGTGAACGGGCTTGTGTAAAAAGTTGTACCAGATTTGAAAATGTAAGTTAATGTATGTTTGATTTTTCCATATATTTGTACAGTCAAGGGTTTTAATTTAACTTTCATTGACTATTTTGTTTTTATCTCATCACAAAAACAAAGAGGAATAAGGTTAGATGCTAAACACATATCTGTTATATCTGATATCTGTTAATATTCTTTGGTTTTTTTTGTTTGTTTTTGTTTTTTTCCTACTGCATCAGTCTGCGATAAAAGTATCCAAACTCAGGTCTGACGTCAGATTTCCAATGAAGTGGCTTATACTTGCACTTGCTGTGTCTATCACTGCATCTGTGGTCCAGGGTGCCTCTGAGGCTGTCGGTAAGTATGTATCACAAGTACTGCTTTGTTTTACATGTCATCCTAATACATAAATAACTAAATCCTCCTCTCCTCCGTCAGCCTGGTGCTATCATCTCCCAACATGCAGTGAGTGAATCAACATTTTCTAAAATCTTTGCTGCTGTTAACTCCTATTCCTTCAAAGACTGAAAGTCTCTTTTTTCTTTCTGTAGATGACACCCGATGGCCATTTATTGCTACACAATTTTGCAACGGCAGTCGACAATCCCCCATTAATATCAGATCAGCAAATGCCACATTGGACAGTAATCTGACAGAATTCACCTTCCACAACTTTAGCAGCAAAACTGCACTGACAAAGATTGAAAACACTGGAAAGACAGGTGAGGAGTAGCACGTACCAAATACTTTGCTTATGTGTGCTAAGTAAAAAGGAAATGGTGTTTTTGTTTGTTTGTTTGTTTTCCTACTTTATTTATAGAACATTTTGAACATTTTATACAGACAGAATGATGCACAGCACAAGATACAAAAATATAGAACAGACACCGATTGCCACCCCTGAATGCCCCCCCCCCCCCCACACACACACACACACACACACCTGTCAGCCACTCAAAACCTAAACCTAAGTCAAAGAAACAGTTAAGGAAAATCAGAAATCAATTCAACAAAATTAAAAAAAAGGAGGTAAATAAGAACAATAAAATAAATAAGGGGAAAAAGTGTATACAAATACCTATATTATTATTATTATTATTATAGATTTATTATATAGTATACACATAAATATATCTAAATTAAAAATGAATAAATAATACTAAACAAAATAAATTTAAAAAAATGTAAAAAATAAGTACACATATTTATCCTCCAACTCTGAAGAAAGGTTCAGCAAATATATAGATCAAAAAAGCATCCCTAGTATCATGAAATGATTTACTGAGCCTTTTAGTGTAAACCTGAGTTTCTCAACTTTGAGATTATAACGCACCTCATGAGCCCAACAGGAATGTGAAGCCAGACTGGGGAGTTTCCAGTTAAAGAGAATGGGGCAGGGTGGTGAACGCCAAGGCCTGTTTCACAAAAGGAAATGGTTTTCTAAAGTTTTTAAGAACATTCAAGCCATGCTTTTTCTTGGCTCCACACTTCATTTTAGGGTTGAATTTCACTTCTTGTTTTTCCACTCTGTTTCAGTCAAAGTCAGCCTTGCCAGTGGTGTTGGGGTTGAAGGAGGAGGCTTATCTGAACGCTATGACAGTCTGCAGTTCCACTTGCATTGGGGTAATGGCACTTCAATCCCTGGTTCAGAGCACACTGTGGACGGAAAACGCTATCCCATGGAGGTAGAGAACACTTCTGCAGATAGGAGCCACAAGTCATTTTTTCTTGGTCTTATTTTTCTTACTTTATTCCCACCAGTTTCACATTGTCAACCTCAAATCTTCCCATAATGGAAACACAACGACCGGTATCGCTGATCCTACAGGACTTGCTGCTCTTGGTTTCTTCATTCAAGTAAGAAATGATGCATTTATATAAATATTACCTCCACAATTTAGAGCAACAAAATAACTGCGTCTAATGTTGTTTTACTTGTTTTAAACTTCATTATTATTATTATTATTATTATGATGCATATGCTCCATGTATCTGGGAATAGGGTTGGGTACCAAAACTCGGAACAAGTATGGAACGAACATTAATGGTAGTAACCACACCGAAATGAAACGTGCATTTCGGTGCCTTATTTTGGTGCCTCAAAATGTGCGACTGTTCATTTGCAAACTTTGTTGACTGCTACGTCAGTTTGCACGCACAGCAGGGAACCGCAAAGTCCCCTTGGTGAAGAGGAACAACTTAGAAAGATAATAACAGTCAACAGAAAAAAAAAAGTTTGGTGGTCACAGGTACCCCACCCCCGCCGCCCCCACCTCATGGCGCCTTAAGCAATTGCCTATTCTGTCTATTGGTAGCGCCGCCCCTGGTTACACTTCACACGGAAGGATGCAAAGGCTTCAACATGCAATCGATGCCTAAAAAGACAAGTCTGTCCTACGCTATCGGTACGCTATTGGTGGACTGCTGCGCCTCAAGCCCCCCCCCCCCCCATAATAAAAAGTCATGTTCACATTTTCTCTCTCTCTCTCTCTCTCTCTGTATGTGTGATTTTTTTTTTCTTTTTAAAGTACCATTTTAAATACCGTTTAGGAACCAGTACCATTTTGAAAGTATCGATTTGGAACCGGTATCGATTGAAACCCTTTCAATCCCCAACCCTATGTGGGAATAAATCAATACGTCATTATCTTTTAGGCAATGTCAGGAAATGCAACTGGCAAACCTGCAAGCTGGAAGAAACTGACCTCTTACCTGACCAACATTACAGAGAGCGGTAAAAACTTGATTTAAGCTTCTCTTCTTGAAACTGTCTTATGTGTTGTGTGTCAGATGTTTACAAGTCAACAGTGCGTAACCATCATTTCTTCTGTTTCTTTCCCTAGGTGACTCTGTTTCACTGGCTTCTGGAATCTCACTGGATGATCTCCTGCCTGGAGTGGATCGCACAAGGTATTACCGCTACCTTGGCTCGCTGACCACACCAACCTGCAACGAGGCAGTAGTTTGGACCGTTTTCAAGGAACCTGTGAAAGTCAGCCAAGATTTGGTATGTTACATGCATAATATCGGTATCCATATCTGAGTATAATGACAATAAAATCCACAGTTCTTCACTCAGATGTCTAAATAAATATCTTACAGATTGACCTCTTCAGCCAAACGGTCCGAATCGGCAACAGCTCCTCAGAATATATGGTCAATGTCTTCAGGCAAATCCAAACAGTAGATCTGCCTGTCAGAACCAGCTCTGCCACCAAACCATGCTTCTCTTTGGGGCTGATTGTCTTAATTCTTTTACTGTGTCGGAGCTAAAACCACAAAAGAGAAATGAAAACAATATATTTCTGGTTAAAAATGGTGTAGTCTACAATCCAATGAGTGATGTCTTTCATACAGTATAAGGTTTGAACGCAGCTCTGGGTATGTAAAGTGAGTTCAACTGACACGGTTCCACTATTCCAGCCTATCAGGAACAAGAAAAAAAAAACAATAGAGTAATGAATAGAATGACGTGCAACTATGATGTTGATTGAAGCATTTACAAGATAGGTGTGTTGGACGAGTTCTAATGTCAATAGTTTTTCTCCAAGAAGAACCCTTTAATTCTCCAGAAACCTTTAAATAACTTAATATTCAGACACTGAATGCTGTGTTGTATGAACGCTTTCGTTTTAAGTCGCAACATGTCTGCTTTTTTTAACAGCCAAACTGTATTTATTTGTCTTTGTATATGTACGTAATGTACCTGTCTGCAAGTTTACTCAGAGGAATTGTTGTAGAATATGCCAAGGCCATTTTTCAGTTCACTTCTATGTTGTTAGTGTTGGCATTGTTAAATAAAATAAATAGAAAAACTGAAAACTAAAAAAAAAACAAAACATAAAATAAACTTTGGTCATGTCGCAAAGCTGAACACACAAAATGAAACTCATGCTGCTTCTTTAGTTTCGTGTAATGAAGAATTGACATGCTGCTCATTTTATTATTTATCTGCTTACACTTTGAGCCTTGTGTTTCGCTACTTGAACATGAACTTGTGAACTTTGATGCTGTTAACTCTTACTGAATTAAAATTTAAACCCATAATTTGTCTTCATCTGTTTTTTTCTTCCTTTATTTTATACCACAATAGACTGTGGTGAATGCTCCTCTGTTCATGGATTACCATTGTGAAACTCGGATTTCATCCCTATTGTTGCACTTTGTGTAAACTTGAGCCGTCACTACGGCGGCGGCTTTTGACGATGTGTCATATAACGCACAAACCATTACCTGCCAAAAGCCTTCTTATCATAAAGGGTGTGCACATTTCAGTGATCTTAGTTCCTTGTAACTGATGCCTGTCATGATGCAGCTAGCCTAAATATTCCCCACTTATGATACAGAATAAATATTACTAAAGTAAATATAGCCTTTGTCAGTATCGTTATTCATTAACTGCATCATTAATTGAATGTCCTGCGTTGAAAAGAAACTATAGTCATATAAATATTAGTATATGTCAACTGAGATAAAGAAAACAATGCTTACATCACGTCTACAGAGGGAATGGGCGTCCTACTTTTCAACAGTAGCTATGAAAGGACTTCCTCTTCTTTTTTTTTACCAAAATTACTCACTATGTCTGGCTTTAAACTGGAGTTAAGATACTTTAACTAAAAAACCCAAAATGTTTTTGAGCAGAACACTGAAGTGTGTGACCAGTGAAATGAAAGTCATCAGTGTTAGTGATAACACCCTTTATATATAGTCTTCCTACACTAATGTACAGTCAGCATTTCAGATTATTATCCTGCCCCCTGAAGGGGAGGCAAAGGGTATTGTTTGTGGTTCAGTTTGTTTGTTAGTTTACACTGTAGCAGCAAAACTATTGGTTGAATTCATGCTAAATTGAGTTTAAAGTTTGCCAGTGACCCAGAATAAATGTGATTGCGTTTTGTGGGTCAAAAAAAAAACTTCTATGAATTTTAAAAATCTTTTTTGCATTTACATATAATGGTTGAAACGCGTCTGTGCTGTCTATGTCTATGCTGACATCGGCACACACATACACATGATGACATCAGCTGGATCGATGCTAAAATAAGCTACAATACATGTGAGGGGAGGGGTTTGTTGCGCATGGCACCACTTGTTCTACATCACTTTTATACATATATTAGGGCTGTCAAAATTAACATGTTTACGCAGATTAATCCATCATCATGATTAATTTGATTAAGAATTTTAATGCAATAAACCCATCTGCAGCACAGAATAACTGAATGTTTCTGGCAACGCATTTCTGAACGTTCAAATGAGTCATATCTGATGACCATGAAAAGACGACAAACTGTATTTTACACCAATTATTTACATTTATTGAAAGAATTACTTTTAAACAGATACCTCAGTAGATGCTTTTGGTTGACAGTGGCTGTTTGGGTCTTTATGGATCAATATTGTCAAAATTAATAATGCTTTGATAACTAATTAAAGTTCAATATGTCTGATTTGTGTATATGCACTTATTTAAGTACTGAGGTCTGTAGAGGAGATAAATCAAACCATTTAGAGCAAGATATCTTGGCTTAACCATTTATAGGCCACTCATAGAACTGGAGGACCTAACAAGACTTTATTACTTTTTTTTAAATTGACTATCAAAGTGACATTTATTATATCAGAAACAAAGAAAATTTAACAAAAAGTGACTTTTTCAACAACATATATCATTAATGGAACATAAAACAAGCATCTCCATCCAAAGTCCATGAGTTTTACTGGTGAATCAGTGTTGTAGAAGATGATGGTGTTCACTATAGAGCCTCTGAACATCCAAATGGGTCAAATCTGATGATTATGAAAAGATGACAAACTGTATTTTACAACAGTCACATGATCCAATCATATGATTGGCTTTGTGGCAATAGACAAACTGATATTTTGTGCCACAGTACCCTGGCAGTAGCTATTGCCATTTTTTTTTTTATTGATATGTGGAAAATCAAGGCCACTGAAGTTACCATATTTGGTTCCTTACCCATAAGTGACCAAATAAGTAAATAAATAAATAAAATTCAGGAAGTAAATATAAAAAATCCACACAAAAAACAAAAAAAACAAAAACACACATATGAGCTGAACGGCTCATGGGTTTAGAACTGTTGCTGTCACTGTCTTACAATGCATGTAAAAATGATCAAAAATAGTCACTTGCCCAATAAAGGGTCAAGTAACATCAAGAAATGACAGCCTCTGTCTGAGGCTGCCTGCTGGACTCCACACCACACTGTAGAGGCCCTGAGCAGCACAACACCAGACTTTTACAGCCCCTGTGCAAGAAGGAGCACATGTGCTGGTCATTCCTCCCCACAGCCATCAGACTGTAGAACAGTACATCAAATAAAGTCAATAAAGTTTTTTATTATCTTATCTCTCAGCACTGAATGGACACAAACTTTACCTCCAGATGTCACAACCTGAATCTTGTTTCTCCTAGATGGGACACTGGTAATTCCTTCCTGTCAAGACGCCTGAAGAACTCCCTGAAAATAAT
>JAPSES010074020.1:0-10741 GCA_029822895.1 Maxillicosta whitleyi
TCTTTCCTCCCCCTTTCTTCTCCTTCCCTCTGTTCCTGTTCCTGTTCAGGTTTGACATCAAAATGTGGTTAAACAAAACTAAAGACAATATGAAGGGGAGCCTCATATACTTGACAAGACAATGCATAAAAACTAAAAACTAACAAACAAACAAAAATGATGGAATTGCATAATCGCCTTTTTCTGGAGGGACTGACTACAGTTAGAGCTGAATATGTAATATCATATTTAATAGAACAAATATCGAGGTCTGTTCTTGATGATGTTTATATATATTACACTGCTCAGAAAAACCTTAGCAGGTTGTGGTAGTAAAATTCCCAATGTCACCTACAGAGGGCAGTTATTTTTATTTATTTATTTTTTGCAGAAGTAGTCTTCAGCAACCTGCTCAGTTTTCTTAAATACAGTTTTTTCTGATTAAATCACCCAAACCAGCCAATGGAAACTATCATTTTCCTCCCTTCCTGCTGTAATCCAGTTGATCAAGGCTGCTTCACCCATAGCTCTTTTCCTTATGCTCATTATTTTTTGGTAGTTTGATGAACGTTTTGAGGAGATTACCTTTTTCATAGAGTTAAAAACAAACAAAGCTGCAAACAAACCAATGAGTTTGTCTTTCAGTTAAATTGTATGTTTTGGCTAAAGTTTGGTGTTGATACCAGATTTTCACCCACCCACCACTTTGAAGTTTTCCAGTGCTTTATGAATGGATTTGGCCTAACCTTACAAAGCAGATGGAGTTCACTGTCTTGGTCAAGGACATTTTGATAAATGGAAAGTATTAGCCAGGAACGAACGGCTGTGAGTAATGGCTGACCTGTTTGATGTGAAATGCTGCAACCATCTAGACTTTTACTCTGCTGGATCTGTGTAACTATACTGTCATAGTGTACACTAGACTACTATTGTACTCCTAGTTAACTTACAGATTGGTTTCTGCTTATCTCTGCAACTCTGAAGACCGCCTCCCAGACGCTATAATTAAAAAGTGCGTTTCATCTCTCAACCTTGTCTCTCTTTGTATTAAATCTGTAGTAGTAAGCAGCATGCAACCACTGGGAATATATGACAGGCAATTTTAGCAGACAAGGCAGAGACATCTTTTATGCTGTGAATTCAGCATCGTAGCTCCTCTGGGAATAGAAAGCATGGTACAGTCAAGGTGAAAAGCCTCTGTTGAAATGCCACTCTAACTGTTCTACAGGTCTTTTCCAAGTTAATGGACTCAGCATGGAACTGCCTCTACCTGGCCCTGCACTTCTCTTTAAATAGGTACAGTGACCCTTACTGAAAGATATAGAAGACAATCATATACTGCATCAGCAAAGGCAAGGTCTGGTGTCAAGTGAGCACTGATTGCTTTCAAATGCTACACTGATGGAGTTAGCACCTTAAAGTAGTCACCTTAGAACCAAGTGTCAGTACTTCGAATGAACTAATGATGAAGATTAAAACTGTTTGTGTATATTCCTGTCTCTCTTTGCTTGGTAGGTCTACATTTAGTTTTACCTGATACATTCTCATTATCCTTTTCCTTTCATCTCTTTTATTCACATTTAGAAGTATTACAGTAAAACACGTTAATGGAAAGTCCAAAATCATGTTTTGACCCGGGCTAGTTGTTTCTGAAAAAGACTGGGAAGGTAGAAACACATTTTCAGACTACCTTCTTACATGGCAATCACATGATTAGCAATTTTTGAATCTATCTGAATATTCCCATTAGGCACACAACCATGGTTAACAGTAGGAAGAGGCAATGTGAACCAACAAGGACACAATTGTTTTTCTATCTCACAGGAGGAAAAACATGACAATCATTTTAGTTGGCAAAAAATATCAATGACATGCACTTACTTCTTCTATTACAACCATTAGTAATGAAACTTATAGCCCTAGTTCTGACAAAAATGTCTGTTTAAAGGTTAACTCCCTGTATTATTCCTGTAGGAAAATTCACTCCCTGCATTTTGCCCTAATACACGCACTACACCATCCATTAGCACTAGCATTAGCACATCGCAGGCATTAGGAGCAGTGTGCTGCCATTGAAAGGCCTTGGGGACCAACTCCAGAGCTTCATCAGCACAAAGTTCATTGATGCTGGTAGGAGAATGAATTTGTATGTACCAGTTGTCAAGAGAGAGGGGGGGGTGCTCACCACAACCCCATGGTGCCAACAGGGCTACACATTCAGCATTATTTATTTGAAATAGAGTTGGTGGAAATTAGAAGTTATTTTGTCTCATACAAAATGTGCACAGTTTGCTTCAGATTTACTTGACAGGTGGAAACCTCTGGAGCTTTTGAGAAAAACAGTCTAGTTTGTGACTTATGTACTCACCATATATAAATATGGTGTGTTACCACTGTAGGCTTATTAACTGCTAAGTGTGCAGTCAACCAGCATGGGAGAATGTTTTTCTTTCCCACAAATCAGCAGGTCATCATGTTTCCTCGACCTGTATCTGCCGTTTCCTGAGGCATGTGGTGGCACAATAAAGAAAACTTCCAAACACTTAGAGAAATATTATCAGGTTGCTCCTGTAATCTATAAAAGTGCAGGCACCAGGAGCCTGTATTTCCTGTGGTTACTGCCTTCCTGGGCTCTCTGTCAGAACCATTCCAACTCTCATCTGTATCAGTCAGCTCCATCTCTTCAGTCATCCATCACTTAATCAGTAAGCAGCGCAAGTGTCACTGAGCTCTTTTGCCTCACTCCTGCTGAGGTTAGCCAACATCAGTCACAGGAACCTGGTGAAAACCTTTTTGTATTGAACACATCATCTGTGTGATGTTTAATCACTTGAGGACAATTCAGACAGTTGCTGTATTTGACCAATTTAAGATGAGTTAACACTCCTTGGCTGCAATATTGAATAATGATAATAAATATTAATGGAAAACAAATTAATCACATGATTTGAGTTGTAACCCTCCTGTTGTTTTTAGACGTTTTCTGTATCTGTTCTGTATGCCACTGGCACATAAGGTTATTTGTAACCATCATTAAATTCAAGATGAAAAGTGTTTGATTTCAAGGAGACAATATTCATTCTAATGTTGTGCACATATGAGACGTTGGACGTAAAGGGGTGGTTCTGGTCCTAGACCAAACATACTAAGAATCAAGTTTAATCAAAATTCTCTGAGAATATGAGTCCCAGGCTGGTCCTGTGTAAATGATCATGTTATTCTCTTCAACAACATGATTTGAATGTCATTAAAAGAACATAGTTCTACCCTGAAAAACCGAAAGACCATAAAAGAGAACAGCTGATTTAAAAAAAAAAAAAAAAAATCAACCAAAAACAGACAGACACAGAGACACTGACAGACAGACGTATTCATTTCCATCCCTTCTGCTAGCTCCTGTCTTTCTCTGTCCTTTCTCATTGCCTCGGTGCATGAGGACTGTGATCTGATCATGTGGACTCATTTAATGATATTGCTTTTTAACTTCCTCCTTCAAATGTCATCATTACGCAGTTTTAGGTAAAACCCACTACAGTGATACTCATTTTGCATCTACCTATCCTCTGAAAAAGTTCCTACACATATTTTGGAATATTTATTTTGTGACGCTTGAGTGGGGATTGAATCGTAAACCTTGGGACGTATGGTATTCCTTAGAGTGATTTACTCAGGGACAACCACTGGGGTTGGTTCTAGACTCACTAACTCAACTACATCTCCATTGTTATATATCTAAGCTGCCATCCTTGAGGCACCTTCAGTCCCTTCACCCCTCATTTTGAGATCTGGCTTCATCTGAAATCTGCGTTCCTCACCTCAGGCCTGACTCTTCTCAGTAATGGGAGCCTATAATTGAATCAGCTGGGTATGGGCTGAACTGCTGTATATATTGACTGTTTTGGACCCCTCCTCCTCTTCCTCCTCCTCCTCTCCCTGTGGCTACCACTGCCTCACCAGTGTTCCCCTTCTTAATAACACTCCTCTGTGAGTTTTCATCATCACTACCAGGGAGGAAATTGTTTTTCTTTGACATTCAAACTCATTTAAAGACTCTTTCTGTGGGGTTTTATAACCTTTCTCAGCTCCCACCCTTTCCATTTCTCTCTTTTTCTTAAGCTCCCACCCGCACACTTTCCAAGACTTAATGACAAGTCCTTCCTCTTGTTAATGTCTGTCTTCCTCCGTAGCTACAATTACTATATCTCTTCGACTCCTCCCGTCTATGAGCATATCTTGCCATCCACTGCTAAGTGGCCCCTTAGCAGCCCGCTGCCACTTATGCCCATGACTCACCATGGGGACCAGTACAGACAGATGCATACACGTCTATGTTGAGCCACTGGGGCCCATCACACAGAGACACTGGCACAAACAAACACAGGCAAATTGCCCAAAGACATGTTAAGTAGCTGACCTCTGCTTTCCCACAGTGAACGTCTTTATCAGGCTGTGGTATTTTTGTCATTTTATTTACATATTCATTAAACTGCAGCTAGCCTGAAGGCGCTGTGTTGTAAAGTGGCTGCTTTGGCATCATTACAAAGTGGCACTTACATATCCCAGTTAATTTCTTGATTAAGTTTAATGAGTCTGTGTAAGGTAATAATAATGTAATGAACAGCAAAATCTTGAATAAGTAATGTGTACAAGTGTGAGTGTATCTGGAAACTGGAATATAAAATGATGTGTATAAAAGTGTATCAATTTTGAGAGGCTAATTTGAATCTAATCAATTTGTGAGGTCAGTGAAAATTCACCCCCATAGTTTGGATGCAGAAAAATGAGTCAAGGAAATATTGACACATGGGTTGGACGTCAACAATTTATGTTACATTACATTACATTTAGCAGGTGCTTTTATCCAAAGCAATTTACAATAGAGGACATAAACGTTCATGTTAAAGCTTTGTTATTTAGGAAAAGTGCACAATGATGAAAACTAAAGATAAAAGCTGCCTTTAAAAATATTCATGTCTAGACTGTACAAGGAATTGTACCCAAAAGCACAACTGCAAAATCAAATCCAAATTAATATTGCTTATTTCAGAAAGTACAAAAATAAGAATCTTTCAAAGAGGAACAATGACTTATAAGCAAAAGACTAGAAAAACAAAATCACTCCCAGTGGAGGCAAAAGCTAGGAAAAAAAAATCACTAAATGATGAGAAAACAACAATCCATTTGATTAAAGAAACAGGTAAAATTAAAGAAGCACATTGAACAAACACGTGATGAGAGCTGACGTGGTGAGGAGACAGTGATGGGGGTTCTTCTGACATAACAACAACAACAATGATACATTTTAATTATAGGCACCTTTCAAGGACACTATACATTTAACAAGGAGTATATAAACAAGCACTAAAACATGGAGTAAAAAGTAACAGGCAGGTTAGAAAATTGGACAGTGTAATTATATTCACAGAGAGAGAAGACAGTCCTAAACAGATGGGTTTGAAGTTGGATTTAAAGAGAGGGAGTGAAGTGATGTTCCTGAGCTCTGGTGGCATGGAGTTCCAGAGCTGACATGAAAAAAGATGAACTGGCAGTATATCGATACATATATACAGTTTATGTATATACATATATAATATATACAGTACATGTATACATATATAGTACATACAATACATGTATACAATATATGTATATACATGTATACTATATACAATAGGTATACACAACATGTGTACATACACACACACACAAGGTAAGGGGGAACAGGTGGAAACATTTACGGCAGGAAAGGACAATGAACACATTGATCCCATAATGAAGGTCAGACGTGATCCCACCTTTTTTCCACCATGTCCACATTGAAAGGTGGACCTAGGACCCAGAATCAAAGGGGCGGGGACACAGCGCAGTGTTTAGTGTGATGTTACATTCCATTACATTTTGCAGAGGCTTTTTTCCAAAGCAACTTACAATAGAGGACATAAACATAGCATATAATGTATGTATAACTAGTGCGTCTGGAATACCCCGAGCACAGACCTGTCACCGTTACACAAATGTTAGCATGGATAGAGTCCAAAACCAGAAGTGACAACAGCTCATGGTTCTCAACATCTCCCAAGATTGACATCTTTCTGGATGGGTGGAGATGTTTAAGATGAATACACACACACACACACACACACACACACAGACGTGAGCACACACGTATAGACACACATATTCACAGATGTAGGCGAGTGAGGTTGAATGTGTATGTTTCTCTTTGTCCTGACAACAGTGAGGCCTCCATAGGGAAGATAGAAGTAACCTGTGTGCGTGTGTGTGTGTGTGTGTGTGTGTGTGTGTGTGTGTGTGTGCGTGCGTGCGTGCTCACAGCCTTATCTCTCCAACAAAGCTTAATGGGGTAATGGAAACCTCCTGGTGCATGCTGGGAAGGAACAGAGGGAGCAGCTTGTAAGGCTCCAAATGGATGAGGATATTATTTATATGTGTGATGTAGAAAACATAGACTCAAAGGAAGAGTTGGGCCAGACTTCACATATGGATTTGACTTTATTACATGTCAGTGCTTGTCCAACCAGAAATACTTGCAGAAATATAGTATTTAAAGTTTTATGTTTGTTTCCTTTCATGGTTCACTGAGCGTATTCCCTGCATGAGAAGCTTCTAAGAAATAGAAATCTGACAAAACAACCTCTTGCATTAATGTGCTGGTTTCCTAATGCAGTGTGGATAAACTTTTGATGTCAAGGGTGATTATGCATTACCGCACGACCTTTTCATAATGAGGTGTAACCCCTTTTTTAGCTGTAGGACTTGTACTTATAAGTCACTCTCCCCCACAGCACTGAGTTCCAGAAGAGCAGACTATCGTTAAGCCCCATCGAACACACTGCCTATCCACCTTCAACATGCAAGCTCATTTCCAACCTAATTTCACAGCCATTTGAATTGGGTAGATTTGAGTTCGGCCACTGTGAGACCACAGTGGTTTCACTTCCAGACAGGACTGGGCAAGTTAGAGAGAGAGAGAGGGAGTGGGGAGAGAGAGAGAGAGAGAGAGAGAGAGAGAGAGAGGAAGTGGGGGAGACAGGTTGAGAGAGAGGTAAAGAGTGAGAAAGAGAGCGAGAGGGAGAGAGAGAGAGAGATGAAAAGGGTGAGAGACACAGGGAGAGAGAGAGGGAAAGAGTGAAAGAGAGGGAGAGATGGAAGGACATTTATCAGACTTCCACTGAACCAAAAACAAACGTCTTGCTCTGGCTCTTTAAAAACAGTGAAGACAGGAGCAAATGGAATCGGGAATAAGTGTTTGTAAATATCAGTCAATCAATAAATTTATAACAAAAAGTTAAAATCGACAATGCATTTTGTAACAGGACCCCCCAGAAGCAGTCCTCAGCTTATAAACGGGGGCCCTTAAACATGTGATAAGAGACATATTTGACATTATAATTATATTAAATCCAAATATTCTAAACTACAGGCATATTTTCTGATCATTTACCTAATGATGATTCATTTCCTTTTCCTGAGTCCTACTGTTGTCAGATAATCCAATATTCTCTATAGTCAGATATAGAGCTTTATCCACATAAATAAACCGTTTACATATATGTGTAAATCAGCCGTATAGGGTTTAGGGTCAGGTGTGTTTTTGAAGAAACTCTGTCTGTTCATGTTGTCTTTTTTTGTATGTATGTGTTTACACAATGCATGAAGCAGCAACAGATTTAGCTTGAGACACTTTTTAAATATATGAGAAGAATGAGTTAGTTTGTTTTCACCCCCAGACCCCGACATGCTGCTTTAAACTAAACATCACTGCATTGATTTACACTGCCAGGGTTAAAGTTTTATTCTTTTGGGTCACGAAAGATTGTGGTTTAGATTAACATGATGATGGTGATGATGATGGTGGTGGTGGTGTCAAATACACAGTAGTAGAGATATAAATAAATAAAAAGACTGGTTTCAAAGATCCATCTCTACATGTAGACACACATGTACTTTAACTGTCTTGGTGAATCTACCACGGATATGAAATGGCAGTTAAACAGAATTACAGTTTAGAACAGGCCAACTAGGTAACACTTCTTTGTAGTAATGTTGTTTTTATTATTTTATCAGTTTTTTTTTTTTTTTTTATGCTCACAGTGGTTTTTGTGTTTGAACTTTCTGTCACCTTTTTTGACATGGCGGGGAAGGGCAGGAGGGTGTGATTTGCATATTATTTACATATTGAAGACAGCCACACTCGGCTCAGTCAGCATGGAACCTTGCTGGACGTAATGGGACAGTGGATGTGTATCACACCCTCCTAGCCCCTCCCCTCAAACCCTCCCTTCCACGCCAAAAAGGTGACAGAAAGTTGAAACGCAAAAACGTAGCTTAAAAAAAAGATCGAAAAAGGAAAATATCATCGAAATAATAGTGACATTCAATAAAAATGTGATTTTCAACGTTACCAATGCCAATCCCTGTTTTCATGCAATTACATTTTTTTACAATGCACATTTTTCAATGCTAGTGTTTCTTTTTCCAGTTTCAGGATGAGTTTTCAATGCAAACTTTTATTTTCAATATCATACATTAAAGTCATCATTTTGGCTCCATAAGGTGTGAGGAAGGGTGACTGGTATGAGGATAGAAGGACTGTTAAAGATGAGGGCAGGGTGGGCCTGTCTGACAGCCGTTTAGAATAGACCCCCATAAACCATAGACCTTTTGTCACTTGCAAAGCCGACACCCTTCTTTATCTGCCGTCCTTCAGGAGAGAGGCACATTTAATTGTACGGTTCAGGATGACTGGCTTTCACCTTCAGCTTCCACTGGGCTCAGCACATAGACCCCCCTCCACTCAACCTGGAATATGAGGCAGACTGGCAGATTTTTCAGCTCTCACCTTCCTGAATTGGCAGAGGATGCTCTTTGACTTTTCTAGTGTTGAAATGTCTTGACGTCAGCTGAATTACAATGGGAATGATTGATCTGGGGGGCGTGAGAAACAGACAGCATGTCCAGACAGAATGAAAGAAATGTATAATATGAGAAAGGGGTTAGAGTGAAAAATGAGATAGTAAAGGTGAAATGTGTGTAACCAATATGACGGCACCCAGACCATCAGTGGTTGCACTGGCTCACATTAGCACTAGTTTTTTTTAACAGGTAATATTCAAGTTATTCCATCCATCCATTATCCGCCGCTTATCTGGGGTCGGGTCGCGGGGGCAGCTACCTAAGCAGGGAGTCCCAGACTTCCCTCTCCCCGGCCACTTGGTCCAGCTCATCTGGTGGGATACCAAGGCTTTCCCAGGCCAGCCGAGAGACATAGACTCTCCAACATGTCCCGGGTCTTGCCCGTGCCTGGAATACCTCACCAGGGAGGCATCCAGGAGGCATCCTAACCAGTGCCCAAGCCACCTCATGTGGCTCCTCTCAACGCGAAGGAGCAGCGGTTCTACTCTGAGCCCCTCCTGGATGACCGAGCTTCTCACCCTATCTCTAAGGGAGAGCCCAGACACCCTGCGGAGAAAGCTCATTTCGGCCGCTTGTATTCGCGATCTCATTCTTTCGGTCACTACCCAAAGCTCGTGACCATAGGTGAGGGTAGGAACGTAGATCGCGGATCTCATCCACCCCTGGGGCCTTGCAAGTTATTGTAGGTAATTAATTTGTCATACAGGGGTAGTTGTTACTCTAGTGGTCACTGGAGAAGTGGGTATACTCTCAATTAAGTAGTTCAGAAAAATACCCTGTTTTAGAAACAGTGACATGTCAGACCACTCCATTTAGTTTACCCAAACGTCCATCAATGGTATTTGTTCACTCTTATAAAATGATCATGACTGGATCAGGAGCAGTTTGTAGGTTTTACTGGTCACACAAACAGCTGCTTGAATGAAAATGGAGTCAACAGGAGGTAAACACAGGTTAAGTTTAGCCTTTCATACCATTAGCCTTTCATAGCGTTAGTCTTTCATATTGTTAGCCTTTTGTAGCATTAGCCTTTCATAAGGTTAGCCTTTCATAATGGTAGCTTTTCATAATGTTAGCCTTTCATAACATTTTCCTTTAATAACTTTATCCAACTAACACAGTTGAACTATTGGTGACACCATCTCTTCTTCTTTAAATGTACAGTCATATGGTTTACCACCACCACCTTAAAACTTACTTCAAAATTATATATTTTGTTAAAGTAGATGCTGTCCATACGTGACACTCAATTGAAAGACATTTATTGTGCCTTTCTTGTTTGTATTTCCAATAATTGCACATCTTTCATTCTTCTTATTCAACATCGTCATCCAACATCAAAATAAACTGGCTCCCCTTGGCTTCAGTACCCCCCTGTGTAACGGGTTGCTAGACTTCCTCACTATAACAAACCTCTGTCTGTGCAGGTGGGAAAAAACATCTTGGGTGCCCTCTCCTTGAGCACCGGCTCCCCCCAGGGCTGTGTCCTGAGTCTGCTGCTGTTTACTGTAATGACATATGACTGCTGAGCCAGGGCCACAATGAACCACACCATCAACTTTGTGGATGACACGTGTCCTACTGCCCCAGTCTGCAACTGCCCAATTGTCCTACTGCCCCAGTGTCTTACTGCCCCAGCGTGCAACTGCCCCAGTCTGCAACTGTCCCAGTATCCACCCATCCCAGTTTATTCCAGACCCAGTACCAGTCCCAGTACTTCCATGTGAGTACTTCCAGATCCAGAGTACTGATCTGAGTACTTAGTAATCCCATTCCAGTTGTTGGTTCCTTTAAAATGTGCTTTATTGTGGTTGTCATTAGTCTG
>JAPSES010074021.1:0-10740 GCA_029822895.1 Maxillicosta whitleyi
ATAGATAGATAGATAGATAGATAGATAGATAGATAGATAGATAGATAGATAGATAGATAGATAGATAGATAGAATCTGCACGGCCACGAGAATACAGAGTATCACTCATAAACATATAACACAAACCCCAAAATAGCAATTCCACAACCATATACCCATCAAAAACAGCTGTTTTTCAACAGATTTGATTAAATCTTAACCCCTCTGCCACCTTACCAACCCCCTCGTCACAGATCTCCAGCCTAAATCAAATCAAATTTTATTTATAGAGCACCAAATCATAACAAAAGTTATGTCATGACACATTTCATACCAGTAGCCACTCAGTAGTCACTACCACCATCCCCCAACCACTCACACCTTCACCCCCACCTCAGTATTCACACCTCATATTATCTCAAGCTGAGATAAGAGAACACTTGGCTACATGGTCCATAAGGACCAGAAACCCTGGTCAACAGAGGCCATAGTCTGCAGCAGAGGCGGCCCTCAGGGAACGGTGCTCTCACCCTTCTTTTTCACCCTGTACACATCCAGCTTCCCACACACCAACAGCTGTCATCTCCAGATGTTCTTTGATGACTTAGCCATTACTGCCTGTGTGTCAGAGGACAGGCTTGAGTATAGGCTGGTGATCAGGGACTTTGTGGACTGGTGTGAATGCAACACGTCTACCCCCTGCGCCAGTGAACATCCAGGGTTCACACATTGAGCCTATGGACAGTTTTAGGTACCTGGGTGTTCACTCGAACAATAAACTGGACTGGTCACACAACAAAAAGTCCTGTACAAAAAGGGCCAAAGTCATCTTCACCTTTTGAGAAGACTGAGGTCCATTGGAGTACACAGGCCTCTACTAAGGACTTTCTAGAACTCTGTGGTAGCCTCTGTTATCCACTACGCTGTGGTCTGCTGGGGAGCCGGCAGCACAGAATGGGTCAGGATGTGACTGAATAAACTGGTCAGGAGGGCCAGCTCTGTCCTCTGTGGAGGCTCTGAACAGCTCTTTTAGCAGCAGACTTTTCAATACCTGCTTTGGGAAACAGTGCTATTGCAGGTCGTTCATCCACTGCTGTCAGACTGTGTGGTGTCCTGGAAATCAGTTTTCAAATCAAAAGTGTTCAGCCTGGATTTGTTTGCATGTCAGAAGTTATTCTTAGTGTAATGTGAAAATTGTATCAGGGTAACTGACTTTTTTCTTGGGAGAACCACTGTGAAAAAGAACATGCGAGCCCATGGAAAGCTTTCAAAAAAGGTGGTGAACAAAAAACATGTGAACTCATGGAAATTTTGAACACTTTGGGAAATAATTCACATATTCTGGAAAACAAAGTTACATATCTATATATGATTATCTAATGCTGGTAAATAGTTGCATATGTAGTATATATACTGTCCAACCCAAATAATGTTCAAAATATGATTATATATATATATATATATATTTCTAAAAAGGAAAAATAGGTATGGTCTATAACTAAAACTCAACCTACACTTTTATGGTGTAAAAGGCAGTAAAAAAAGTTAGTTGTTTCTGCAGATTTCAACTCAGTGTTTATTTTGTGTATGAATGAACACTTTATGTCGTTGGAATTCTGCTTAATCTGCGAGTTTGTTTTAGGCTGTGTGACCATTAGTCAACAAAGTTCCACTACCTAGATTGGAGCATAGAGACATAAATTCAAATTCCAGAGTACAGTGTGGAAGATCTTAAGAGACCAGCCATATTAGAGACCCCCAGGCGCCCTTGAAACTTCCAGTGTAACACTGTTCTATCTCCCACATGTACTGACATTTTGCAGACCCATTCTGTTGTAAATATTTAGTCTATATAGTTCATATTACTACTATTATTTTATAGTTGCTTTTTTGTACTATCTTTATGCATGCACACCATTTATTGCACTTTATTCTGCTACTGCCTTGAATTCATCAAATTTCCCCATTGTGGGACCAATAAAGTCTAATCTAATCATAAAACCTTCAATGAATGTATTACAAAGTGAAACCTCCAAGCAAATTGTAATCATGTTTACACTGTTTTAATATATAAAAAAAAGAAGTTACACAATTGTTATTATAAAAGCATGGATGGTAATGAACACTGAAGTTTTCATTCAACTAAAAACTGTTGGAATGAGTATCTCTTGCAGAAATAAAGACAAGTAAAAAGCAATACATTTAGAAAAAACACTGTCAAACACCATGAAGATAAAAATATTTGACAAAGATGTACTGCACAGACACTGCAATGTTAGGAAACTAAGCGCATCATAAACTGCTGTTGCTGATGAGGAATGGTAGCCATTCCCTACTCTGAGTCAACACCAGGTTGAACATTTTACATTTCAGTCAGTTCTTGAAATGGAAATATAAAATAAGGGGCAGTATTCTTGCTATTCACATGTTACCTTTTATCGGACGGTATCAGCAAATCATTACATTCTGAATTTTTACAGTTAATAAACACTTAGGAGATATTGCTGATATTCACAAATGGAAATTTCGTCTAATCCAGGGGATAAATAGTTAACATTTTAATCATTGGAATAAAAGATATGTATATACATGCTTTAGTGTTCCAACATTTCCAATGAATCCATGGACATTTTCTCTGTAAATATTTTGTATCACAAAAACAAAGCAAATCTGTGCTGTTTTGAATCCAGACTGATGTTATGATAAGGTCACTGTTACATTATGTAGACTAGCTGCCAAGAGCGTAAAAGTAAAACAAAAATGCGAACAGGTGAACATAACAAGTGGTCCCTGGGTAATGCAGTTTATTTAGAGTAATCATGAAATGAATTTGAAAATGGAAAGGGGGCGTAAAGAGTAAGAAAAGGTTACATTACACAACAGAGTCAAATGTCGAAGTGCTGTACACCAGCTCACTTCAAGTACTGTTCAAAGATATGTACATACAATAAAATATATGAATGACCAAAAGGTATATACATAGTACAAACTTTGGGCAACCAAAACCTATACATTTACTTGTAGGTCTATTTTGTCAGGTTTACATTATAAACAACAACACACGTGTCATAATGTTTTAAGAAGGTAAACTCAACTCCAAAGAATAAGGTATACTGCAGACTTTTATCCTTTAAAAGTCTTCTGAAAAATATACAACAGCATTTAACAGTTTCCAAGGTGCGAGAGTCACCACCGTTGATGTATTTACATATTGTATATGACAACTGAAACAAAAAATATAAAAAAAACAAAAACAATACAGATTTGTGGCTTTCTTTATGATATACAAATAAAACATTTGGCTTGTTCTCATCTGTTCCGTTGTGCATCACTGTTTTAATGAGTGCCAGCCTGATCTGTACAGAGGACAGTGGACAAAGTGTTTAACGAGAAAACTGGTGGACTGGTGCAGTTATTAAAAAAAAATGCCTTTTACGCATTAAAATATGTCACCGTGGCAGCAAAATGAAATAAGTTAGTCCCGAAACATCTAAAATTAGTTACACACTCAAACTGCATCAAAACATTGAAAAGGCCAAAATAATAATACATTTAAATAAATAGAAAAATCACACAATTATTTAAGACTTGCCTGCCCATAGATTTGAACAGAATAAAAACAATGGGAGTCAGGAATGTTTGGGCACTTTTCTTGAGCTGCACAGAAACCAAAACTAATGTTGTATGTGGTTCTTTTGTCAACTGGTCATATCAGAAATATTTACTACCAACAATGGCCGCAAAGTGATAACCAGGCAAAAACTAATCCAAGCCACCTCATACCAATGTTTACAGGACAACTGTCAATTCACACAATACTTTATGGATATTTATCAGACATACTAGCCAGTGACTTTTACATTTACATTATTGAGTGAAAAGAGCAAACAGTGACGCTTAGCTCCCACTATTTACACCTTCCAGATACATTTTATGAGTCCACTTTACGTAATGCACTTACCAGTGACCTACGACCGATCCAACATGGTTATATAGTTCTTGCTCACTTACATTATCAGAATGCGCCACTAACTAATTTGGCCTCAAACTTACATGGGGATTTGTTTCTGTTGTTTTATTAACAAATTAAGGATCAGTCTGAAGTGACCCTCTGTTGAACTGAGACACTGTGGCAGCTTCTCTACATCCTGCCATTTTTTTTTTTTCAAACTAATAAAGATCTGTAACAATAGCAATTTTCAGACTTTTATATTAAGTGCTCACAGTCAACTTTTTACTTAATTTTTCATCGTTAGATAAGTAGGTAAGCCGTGCATGTGTTTCAGATGGGTCAAATCAACAGCAAGACATTACTAATACCAAAAATAATATAGCAGGTTAACAAACTGTGTGTATGGACATACAAGTTACTTCTAACACATTATTTTTAAACATATGTGTATTAAAAACACATTTCTAGGACAGCAGGCAGCCCCTGATTAAGCAGTCAGCATTGCACTTGAATATTCCATATTCCATGCCAATATACACATCATCATATAATAACCAGTCACTAACCAAAATCCATGTTGTCAATGTTAAGCTTGTGTTAAGAAAATAATGCTCTATTATGTTGTTTTGAGTCAGTATTTCTCCGTTGCCTTTTTAGTTAGGCTATATCCTTAGAATGTACACCTATGTCCATGGACCCAATGTCTGATAAATTCAAGAGAAGTCCCTAACAGTGCACCCCATGACCTCGTATTTCTGACCCATGACTTTGCTCAGCCTCATTTTTAAGATTTGGCACTTTGGAGCAGCTTCAGCAGTTCCTGTGTCAGTCAAAGTGTTTGTCTGCAGTCCCTCAAGAGAGGCCCGGGGCTTTGGATGATTGAGCACCACCACAGGTTGGTTTGGGCCTGGTCTCTTCACCAGTTGGTCTACTTTCAGTGGCATCGGGTACATAATTGTATAATCACTTAGACTGGCCACAGATATCCGAGTCCCACATTTGGATATTCTAGTTTTCAGGCGTTTCTTGCTTTTTTTCCATACACCGACTTGCACCCTTTTCAAAGAAACAGTAAGGAACTTGGACGAGGTGCTGGATTCACTTCTCACTGAATCAGGTGTGTGCTGGAGAGGATTTGTCGTCTCTGGTGTATCTGTGTGTGGCACAGCATAAGAAACAGAAGCCTGATCTGTTGAACACACCTTGGCTTCAGGGGTTTGACTGCACGTGTTAATATCTGTTGGAGTGGTACTATTTTTTTCCTCTTTGACTTTTATATCATTTACTGTCACAACATGTTGAATACGTTTATCTTCCTCCTCGACTTTCACAGAATCAAACGTCTGCTTTGTCAGTAATTGTTTATTAGTGACAATGTCATCTTTAGTGTCCACCTGAGCGCTGTATACTGACGTTGATGACCCTTTCACCTCCACTGTCTTGAGGATCTTGATGTTATCGGACAACACACCATCAGAACTGGTAGTTTTGTCCATCACTATCCCACGCAAAGCCATTACTAGTGGCTGAATGGGTCCTTGAGCATCTCCTGGTTGTTGACTTAATGAAAACACAGAGGAGATGACTGGAAAACTCTCAGGCTCTGCAGAACCACCTTCAGCTGCTCTGTTGTTTGATCTGACATTTTGGGGCCAAGCTGGCGTTTTTACATTTGTGGGCGTAGCCAGAAGTTGTTTGATTGCCGGTGTCTCATTGAGTGTTTTGCTGGCAGTGCTTGTTGCAGGGAAAGGTACTGTTGGAGTAAAATTATCCCTACATTCCAAGACTGCTGGAGGTCGCATCTGGGCAGGAGCACCTAGTAGAAGATTCACTGATGACATGGAGGATGGTATCAAGCTTTGTTGTTTCAAACCTGCTACTTCCTGTTTTATTTTTGTGGCAGCGTTGTCACTCGGCCTCATCTTTCTAACTCCCAGCTTCACAGACACATCTTGAGAACCACTTTTTATATCACCTGTCATCCTAGGTGCACCACTGGAGGGGTGCTCCTGAAGAGAGCTCTTTCTCTCATCCACTGTTCTCGGACAAACACGTGTTCCCATGTTTTCTGGATGCATTGTGTTCATCAACCTGTTAATAACTCTAGATGACCCAACAGTGGATGGAGGCGTACTGTGAGTCATAGGTTCCCTCTGTGTAACTCTGACACTGTTATTTTCTTCTCTGACAGTATTCAGGATGCTCTTAGACACTTTATTTGGAATAACTGTGTTCGAATCCAACTTGAAAATGTCTTGGTATTGCCTTTTTAACTTGCTTCTTTCTGCTTGTTCTTGATTTGGAAGATTTTTGGAAATACTGACTTTTGCTGGCATATTGCCTGAGACAATGTCAGGATGCTGCACATTTACTGTCTTTGTTTCATATGATTTTCTGTTAACTGTGCACATCCCCATACTTGTTGACTTCATTGTATTGGGATAGTTCAATGAAGATGAAAATGGCTTTCCAACTGCAGTATTTTCAGTAACTGTGGTCCTTGTGTCTTTAATCACAGACTCATTTTCTTGTTGAGAGACAACCCTCAGCTTTAGCTCCTTTGTACCATTAACAGTTTTTACTTCAACAAGTTCAACCAAGCAGCCAGCAGGGATTGCAACGTCGTCTGGAAGTGCAAGGGTTAGTGCCCTGTTGGGCTGGATATGTCCATTCACAGGTGAGAAGAGTATTCCATCACCATTAGTAGCATTTGAGAAGTGTGAGTCCAGTGTTTTTATTTTCTGCTCATCTTTACCCAGTCTGGCTGCAGCTGTGCTGGAGGTTGGAACAGTCACTCGAACGGTTGGTCGTAGTGCTGATGGATCAGTGCTGGGCACACTTGGTGAGGCACTAGAGACAGTTACATGTGGGGGTTTTGTTATGGCAGGTTTAGCTGGTCCTTGATAAATGGTTTTACTATGCAAACGATCGATGTGCTTCACAAGACAGAGCCTCCTCATGTAGCCTTGTCCGCAGTGAGGACATTTGAACGGATACTTTGCTGTGTGCTGCTTCAGGTGAGCATTTAATTCAGCCTCACTGTAGAAGACACTATTGCAGTAAAAACAGTAAAACCGCGTCCCCATATGCTCAAAGACATGTTTCTTGAAGGCTGCAGTGTCTGTTGATGCAAATCCACATTTCTCACAATACATCAATTTTGACGTGCTTAATACAGGATCCAAAGATAATGTTGGAGGTTGACTCATCACAGTTGATGCCATGCTTTGATAGCCGGCAGGCTTCATGGTGACCAGTGAGAACCAGTGAACATCTGGTGGCTTGTCCCACAATTCAAAGGCTGCACTTATACAGCAGAGAAAACATCCATCATCTCCACCTGAAGCGCAGAGTGCCAGGCCATGAAGATATACAGAGGCCAATGCATCAGTGTTCTGCCAAATAGGCTGTCCTCACCCTGTTAACATCAAATAAGAATGTTTAGTGCAGTGTAAATCAATAAATCTCAGAAAAAAAACACTGTGACTGACGGACCAGTGAAGCCCCTCCCCCTCTTCAAAGAGATCTGTATTTTACATATCTATAGCTATTTTTCTGCGCCTGAAGCAGGATAAAATTTCTAGATATGATCCTAAAACGACATCATGTTATTTCGATTGTCCGACAAAGGTCCAGGGCGATTTTCCTTTGAAAACAAGGAAAAGGCCTTACGTGACCATAATAGAAGGGTCGCAGGGACGACGGCCCGCATTTTCAACTGTTTATGTTTACAAGACAACCACGTCGCATAATACATACCTCTTTGTTGCGTTGTATAACAGTGCTTATCTCTTATGCGTATTTCAGTTGAACAAATAATAATCCCTTCTGTGGATGTGATAGTGACACTAGTCAATTCGGCTAACCGAGCCGTTTTGCTTTAGCTTGAATGTTAGCCGTTTGCTGTTAGCTTTGACACTCCGGATAGACGTTACATGCCTTCAAAATAAGAGCATGTGATAGCAATTTAAAAGAAACACTGACAGGCTGTATTTTTGGTCATTTATTTTGATAATAGACATTTATTTGTTTATCATACATTATTTTCATATTTTGTGCCACATTACAACACTGCAATGTGTATTGAGCTGACAATGGCCCTTGATTTTGAAAGGCATTACCGGATGTGTAATATTTAATGTTGGGAACGTTGACACCTGGCGAAAGGGGCGCAGTGTATAGTATTCTTAAAGGTATATTACGTTTAACTCTTATACTCCGGCGACTGTTTCCGTTAAATCCGTTATGTGCTTAGTAAAAACACGTAAGCACTTCGATTGGGTGCTACATTTATCAACGCGCTCGAAAAGATGACAACTTCCACCAAAATAACGTGAATCAAACTCGCTGATACTGTTAAATACTTCCCGTAATATTTATGTTATTTTCAACAGCGTAGTTTGGCTGATATACGGTTTCACTACGACAGGTACTGTTAAGTGTGATTGTTGCGTTAGAAGAGAGAAGTGGTTTTCAGCTTTTGTTGCTAATATGAGAGTAAACCGCAGGCCTCCACCACATTAACTAGCATGTGTGAATGATCAGATTAAAAACATGCGGTTTCTTGGAATCTGCAGGCTGCTTTCTGCTAGGTCATCGTCTTTCGCTTTACCAAGGTGAGTTATGGCGAGACTCAAGGTTATCCACTGTTTTAAGTGCTATAATATGATGCTTCACGAGTTATTTTAGTTTTTTAATTTTTTATTTAGATATCTAATGTTGATTTTTGTAAGATTATCTCAAATCTTGTTGCAGATTTTGCAATGACTCACACGTGTTATTGTGACCCTTATACTGTAGCTCATGTGAGGATCTCTACTACTATTGTTAAAACTGTTTGTGGGATTTACAGACCATTGTTGCAATTCATAATGACACAGCACTGGCTTTCACTTGACCCTCCCATTCCCCTGTTGCCTGACACAGACTCAGCTTCCTGGTTATGGCAATATTAATCCAGCTAACCCGGACACACGTTCCCAGCTGGTTCACCATCAAAAAACAACTTTTCTCCACTTTCCGCAGACACGAAAAAACCATCCGCCGCAGCATGGCTTCGGACCCGTCGACAGGAGAGCCGACCCGGTTTGACTTTCTGGTGATCGGCGGTGGGTCTGGAGGTCTGGCCGGGGCTCGGAGGGCGGCGGAGCTCGGAGCGACGACCGCGGTGATCGAGCATCACAAACTCGGAGGTACCTGCGTGAGTAAAATAAAAAAACACACGGCTATTCATCCGAGGCGGTTTAGTGTCCAGGTTCACTGCGAAGCCTCCGGACGCCTTTTGTGTTGGCTGCATTTTTGTCAACTGTCAACACTGGGGGGTTTACAGAGACCCAGCAGATCAGTCCTGGGGTGTAAACTGTTCAGATATAACACTGAAGTAGTAAGAATACTGATCTACTCATTCCAATGGGCACCAAGTGAACATGTAGACCAGGAGTGTCAAAGTCGTTTTAGTTCAGGGGTCACATACAGCCTAGTATGAATGAAAGATTTTTTTTATTTTTTTTATTTCAGTCAGGTATAAAACACATACAGGTAAAGAACATACAGTTATTGTATGGTGTGTGATATGGACATGTGTCTGCAATAAAGTTTATTATTATTATTATTATTATTATTATTATTTAATACAATTGGTAACTGAAAAAGGAAGAGGCTTCTTTATCCTTCTCCTACTCCCATCTTTTGAACTACCTGAAGTTGCAGCAAATAAAAAATCATAACACAAATTAGTCTACATTCAGTTACTTAAGTCACTTAAAGATTATTTTACTTTCATAGTCTTTGAGAATTTGACGAATTAAAGCTTTTTTAAAACTCGACAGTGAGCAACACAATTTCAAGTCATCCTTCAACGGATTCCATAATTTGACACCTATAACAGAAACACAGTGATATTTAACATTTGTTCTTACTTTACGTGTTTCAAACACAAATCAATCAAACAATCAGTCTTTATTTATTTATTACTTTTCATACAGTCAGGAGGTAGCAAAAAGTGCTTTACATATAAACAAAATATGTAAAAGGTTAGTACCAGACAGGCCAGTTTTGGCCCACAGGTTGTATATTTGCCAACCCCTGATGTAGCACTTGAAGTTAATATATTAGAAACAGCAAAATGGGCAAGAGTAGGGATCTGAGGGAGGCATTGTAATTGTCTAATCACTGGGTCAGAGCATCTCCAGATCTTGTTCATTCTCAGTGTAAAGTGGTTATTAACTAACAAAAGTATCTAAAGAACGACAAATGGATTTCAACCAATCGAACATCTACTGGAGTAGAACATTATTACCACCTGTCTAATATAGTGTAGGTTCCACTTTCCCCCTCAAGAACAGCTTTAGCCCGAGGCCTAGACACCACCAGACCTCTAAAGGTGTGCTGTGGTATCTGGACCAACAGGTTAACAGAAGATCCCTGAAGCCCTGGAAATAGAGAGGTGGACCTGCAAGGAATAGATTTATTTTTTAAAATTGCAGATGAGGAACACCCAATAAGACCTGCAGTTGTGAAGATGCTCCGACCCAGTCATCACTGTTACAATATGAACCTGGTCAAAGTCACTCAGGTTCCTCATTTTGCTGCTTCCAATACATCAGTTTCAAGGATTAAATGTTCACTTGCTGCCTAATATATCCAACCCACTGAAAGGTACCATTGTAATGAAATCAATACTGTTATCACTTCTTCTGTCAGTGTCATATAAACCGAAAAAAAAAAAAAAAGTCACACATACAATATTTGACGTCACCACCTTTGGTTTTGATTCCAGGAGACATTCAGTGGATTTAACTGCACAAATA
>JAPSES010074023.1:0-10739 GCA_029822895.1 Maxillicosta whitleyi
GGAGCATTGAAGCAGTCATTTCTATAGAATAGAATAGAATAGAATAGAATAGATCACAGGTGTCCAAGATGTGGCCCTTGTGATGAATTTGTTAAATACATAAATAGATAAAACATTAACAATCATTTTAGTTCAGGTTGCACATTCAGATCAGTTCAATCTCAAGTGGGTCAGATCAGTAAAATACCATCATAATAATCTATAAATACTCACAACTCCAAATTTTTCTGGTTTTAAATATACATATTTTCACATATTTACACTAAAATAAAGTAGAATTTCACAAAAACTTTAATAATCTGGCCAAATATGATATGGTTTATTGTATTTGTAGATCCATTGTGATCTGAACGTTATAATGTGCATGTGTAAATGATAAACTGAAGCATAATATTGTTAAAATTACACTCAGTTTTCAGTTTGTTCATGTTATTCACATGGTTTGAAAAGATCTTTTGTAGATGCAAACAATGTCATTGTTTAATTGGACTTTTTTTTACTCTAAAATGTAGGGAAAAGTTGGGAGTTGACATTATTTATATATTATTATGTTATTATTTTACTGTTTCGACCCACTTCAGATCAGTTAGCTAAACAGGGCCCTTGAACTGAATTTCATCATACAATAACAGTAGGTCATGTCGATATCTGTGCTATAGAAAATATGTGTCACCATTGAATTAAATATGTTAATCCTTGATTATTTTTTTTTACATATTTAATGCTTGTATATTGTGCAGATGGCCACTGTTGGTGCTATTGTTTATTCAGTTGTAATTTTTGGAAACAAAGAGCTGTTTCTTCCACTTCCAGCTGAATGCAATTGTGATGTTTTGGATGTTAACACAACTAAAGGCCCTTTTGGTTGTGATCAAAGTACAAGCATTTACTGTTTCATCCCATGAACCCAGACAGATGAGCGCTTTAGAAAAAGAGGGAAATTCCTGCTTTGGTTTATACAAACAGCCAAAATCATCTCATTTGGAAAAAAAAAAGTTTTTCGCTGGTGATAATGGGATGAGAAGATGTAATTTGTAAAGGAGCAGAACCTTTTAGACCAATATAGTGGACTAAAAAGCACAATATTTACCTCTGAGATGTACTGGAGTTGAAGAATAAAGCTGTAAATAATGGATATACTCAAGTAAAGTGAAGTAAGAAACACTTGTATGGAGTTTCATTGGCAGGTTAAACCTCTGTTGCTGATGTTTATGGGACATTCAGAGGTCTTAAATGTACACTTTTATCCATAACAGTTCAGTCAATAGCATTATTTCCCTTCAGAAACCCCCCAAACCCCTCTGCGTGTGTGTGTGTCAATCAGCTGAAAGCTTTGTTTCTGCCTCTCCCAGGTCAATGTGAATTAAATTCTTCATTCCCAGATGTTTGTGTTTGACTTGGGAGTGGGTGAGTGGGTGGTTTAGCTGGGACGAGGGAGGACTAAGACTTATGTAAGGACCATGTGCCGACCGTGAAACTTGGCCAGTAATGAACTCCCTCTTCCAGGCGGCCGTCTTTACTAGCAGCCGTTCTTTAATGAAAACAAGGCTCTGTGAATTATGAGGGTTAATGTTGGGATGGAGGACATGGCCAGTGCGGCTGCCGCGGGTCTGTTTTCCCCGTTTCCCACAGGAGCGGAAGATTTATTAATAGTAACCTACTGTACAGATCAGATTATCGGTGGATTTACTGTGCGTATGAGGAGGATGAGGGTCCTTTTCTGAACATAAAACTCACTGTTTGTCTTGGGTTTATTTCCGTTTTCCTTTTCCTGTGGATACGGTGAGACGTAGCTCATGTGTATCAACCAAAATGTTTGGACTAGGAAATTGCTGTTTAAAGGGAAATGCTATTTACTCCCTGTGAAAAGCTAAATGGAAAAGTAAACCATTCTGTATGGCTGTCAATTTGTATTAGATTGTCAATATTTTTTATTGAAAATATAGTTGTTATTTTTAAATAACTATGGAAATATGCAAAATTTCCTGCAAATCAACTGTGAACAGTCAGATATTTTCGTGTTAAAGTTATCTGATGACACTTTACATTTAGAGCTGGTCTAGACCAGACTGTTAATCGCCAAGGTCACTACAAAAAGAGTTATAAGTCTTAAAGGGTTAAACTCAGTAGGTGATTTAATCCACTCTAAATACTGGGTTTAGTCCACACACATTCTTTTTAGTTGCACATTCTTTTTCCACTAGTCTCAGTCGAATGTTACTGTCGTCTTCATCCTCAAACCTGTTTCCTACCTGTCAGAAGCAATGTGCCAACAACAGTTCAGCTTTCAGCCTGAGGGAAAACGTATCCTTCCATGCTTCAAAACACCTTATTTTTGATCAAATAGGTCTCAATTAGTCATTAAACTCAGTGGTATTTTTTCTGTGTCAGGAGGATTACTCTAAAACTACAATAGAATAGAATAGAATAGAATAATAAAACAATGAAAATCATATTAGCAGAAAAACACTTGGTGCAAAGGGACTGTGCAGGAAAAATATTCCATCGAGTATTAAGAAAAAAAAGGAATATGCAAGGCTTCTGAATGAAATATTGATACACATATGCTACTAAATTACTACTAGAACTTCTGAAATGAACAAAATATATAAAGCTAATAACTAATAGAATAGAATAGAACGCCTTTATTGTCATTATACACATGTACAATGAAATTAAGTCAGCTCTGTTGTGGTTTGCAGTGCAAAACAAGAAAAAAGTGTAAATATATACGTATATATACAGAATAAAAGAAGCAATCATGTCAGAAGTAGAGATAAATATATATTGCACTTGACCCTACTACTATTAACTACTTCCCTGATGTTTTGTAAAGAGTCAGATATGAACCAAGAATCACCCTGAGCTGTTCACATCTCTTAAACACACATCGTCTCAGAACTCTTGTTAATGTTTTAGCTCATTTCAGAATCGTTCCGTCACGCTTTACAACTCTATACGTTCCGACATGTCAGTTTTACCTACAGCGGCTGGTATTATAACACACATACAGTAAATATAAACATATCCACAAGTGTGTGTTTGTCTTGTTCCATGGAAACATTTGCAGGTAGATACTGTCGACGTGTGTTAATGGACTTAAATCGGTCTGCTTTTATTGTGACATCAGCTTCTGACTCACTAACAAACAGCTGTGAACCCCCCCTGTATCTGAAGCCCGGCGTTCGTTCGTGAGGAGACTTTGACACTTTTCTCTGTAATTACGTGTTAAAACATCATTTTACAGCCGTCTCACCTACAGGCTGAGATGATCCCATGTCTCACTGCAGAGACACCACATGGGATCAGACCTCACGTCACGAGTACGATTACCTAAGGCCTGTTTTATTTTCCCACCAGGAATTGCACCAATGGGGGGGGGGAGGGTGAATGGAGCCTGTGTGCGCTGTCTGAAATGTTTTTACTTTGAGCTCAATAATACAAAGAAAATATGTGTGTTAAGTGACTGAGCATATTCTAAACTACATCTGGGTGAAGTCACATTAGAATAAAAATAATGGGATATGAGTGTTCTTTACGCATGCATACAGTTAAACAAGAAAGATAATATTTAAGGTACGTCACAACACTCGGCGCTAATAAAAAAGCCTTGCATCACGACTTCCAGCTGCGTTACGCACCAATATAAAATAAAATGTTTACTCTAACTATAATTTGTCAGGTATATACATCAACAGAAAGTCAAGATCAGATAATAAAATGGAGATATAAAGTTTATTTGACATTTTAAGTGATCGTGCGAATGATTAAATTACTAAACATTTCTATATTTTACCACACATTGCGTTCATTAAACAAGCGATTCATCCTAAAAGGAACTCAGTGAAGACGCTTATCACACAATTATCTGCTGCCACTCCAGAGACGGAACTATTCTTGAAGGAGTTCAGACTCAACCAGACATTTTACAGAGATAAGAAGGTGATTAGATAAGTGAAGCAAAGGGTAGGCTATAGATACAAAAGCTCCCCAGTTTATTTTTCATTTAATAGAATTAAAAACCATCCATTGTTGGTGAATGTTTCTGTTGTGAACCTTCTTCTGAATCCTATCTATAAGTTTTGTCCCATTAATAAAGTAGGTCATTTCAGTTCAGCATACTGATGAGCTTAAAGTCTTAAAGTTGCAAAATTGAAGTTACACTTCAATTCATGTCCAATGTTAAGTCTTTTTTACTCGTCTTTCATGAGATAATTAACCCATAAAGACCCAGTGTGACTATTCCAAATCACATTTTCTCTCCATTTATTTATTTATCCTACGGCCGTGGTTAAACATATTATTTTATGGTCATTATCTCGTGATAACTAATTAATTAAATGGTTATCTCAAGAAAAACAATTAATTTATTTTGTTATTTCGTAATAGAAGATGCTATGAAAAAGGGAAATATCTCAAACTTGCAGGATAGAGGTACTAAAGGACCAGACTTGAGCGTCACAAAAAATCTGGTGAATTCAGGGACGCATAACCAACTCTGCTACACTAGCGTTATTGGAAATGAAGTGTTGTCCAAATCTAGTCACAGATGACAAAAGCCCCGTCTTCGCCTTTTCTGAGATCAGCTGAGCAATGTTTGTGTCGTGAGCACATTCCTGGATGAGCCTTGGAACCAACGACTTAATTAAGTCATTATCATAAGTGAATGACCATAAAATCATGTGCTAAACCACGACCGTTCTTGGCTTCCGTATTTATCACCAGTTACTGAATAATGAATGACGTTTTTTTGTGAATTTTCAGTGAAGATCAAGTATTTTCTTAAATTTTTTCTTAACCAAATATATCAATAACTGAACTTAAACCAAGTGTCTCCATCCACTGTCACTGATTCAACTCCATGGCTTTTACTGGTGAATCAATGTTGTAGAGGATGACAACGGTGTTTCCATGGTAACTACAGAGCCTCTGAAAGTCCAAATGGATCATATCTGATGACAAACTACATTTTACACCAGTTATTTACATGTATTGATAGAATTAGTGGATTAACAGTTTATATCTGTGGCCAAACTGTGGCCCCACATATACACTGTTTCACATTGTACGACTACTGTTTTTATTTAAGTAAAGAATCTTATATCATTTCAAATGCTGCCTCATTTAATTAGAATAGTCTTTCCCAGAAACAGGAAACGGTCTTCCACAAATACATCATGAATTGCAATGAATCATCTTTTGTCCAAATACAGTCTCTGTTTTACGTCTTCATCTGGTTGCATCTTTTGTTGCATTTTTGCTCTTATATGCCTTTTAAGTCATTTTTGTCTTATTAGTGCTTCTTGTTTATTTTGGTCATTTTTTACTTTTTCACATAGCTTTGTTAAAGTCAACATTTGCAGTTACAATGTTTTACAATTATAACAATTACTATGTTATACACTGTTGCCCATGAAGTTGGAATTTCTTTTTATTACTTTGTCTAATGAAATAATTGTAACTATGTGATTTATTCTTGATAAATCTAGTGTAGCTGGGACATAATATGTAATCACTGTACCAGATCAAAGATGTGTATAAACATGAATAAAAGGACAAAAATGTATCTGAAAAGAAAATGATTCCAACTTTATAAGATAAGTCGTGCTTTTATTTGTCCCACATTCCATCATGGGCAACAGTGCAGACTCTTAAGGACATAATCACCCAAAATTCAGCTAAATATACAGAAGAGATGGTGATTAATACAGTTAAACATCACTTTTCATACTGAAACATCATCAACATAACAATTCCATCTGTCAAGTCATAAACTTAGATCACAGGTGTCAAACATGTGACCCAGGGGCCACATCTGACCCGCCTAAAGGTCCAGTCCGTAAATGCAAATATTACACTCAGAATATTATCAATCAAGAACATTAAAACCATTTTAGTTTTGGTTCCATATTCAGTTTAATTCAATGTGAAATGGATCAGAACCAGTAAAATACTATCATAATAAATAATTAAAACTCACTCAGTCTTCCCTTTGTTTTAGGGTCAAAAAAGTAAAATTACATGAAAATGTTTACATTTGTACGCTATTGTTTCACAAAAAATATGCTGTAATTGGACCAGTATTCTGCCTGTTTCTAAATGTGTTGTGTATTTGTGGATCCACTGTGATCTGTACATTGTCATGCACATTTGTAAATGATAAACTGAGGTAGAATACTGTTAAATTTACACTTATCTAAAAAATGTCAGTTTTTTTTTTTTTAAAGTTTCTCATGTTATTCACTTTTTTTTTTTTTAAGGATTGATTGTAAATGTTAAGTTTTTCATGATGTAATTTCACTTTTTTCACTTTAAAACATAGTTGACATTATTTATATATTATTATTTTACTGGTCCCACCTTAGATCATATTGGGGTGAATGTGGCCCCTGAACTAAAATGAGTTTGACACCCCTGGTCTAGATAGAAATATGAGATGTGTCTAATTATGTTTGTGGGTTATTTTTATGGCCATTATCATCAGGTACATGTGCGACAGGAATAGGATATAGAATCACTCAGTCAATCAATAGAATCACTTCTGAAGCAGATATATTTGAATAATGTCAGGCTTTATCCATAACTGAGGAATAGTGACTCATTAATGGCTACACAATCATCCTCTGACTGGAACCACAGGGTCATGACCTTCTGTATTTTTGACTCCACTTACCGTTATCTTGTCTCTTCTGTTTCTCTGTAAGTTCTCTTATCTCATACCTACAAAGTGTCCGACTCCAGCAGTGAATCAGCTCTTAGTCTTTGTCCTGTTTGCATAGTTTCTCTATTAATGGGATTTTATGCTGAATCATGGTCCAATTCTGGTGGTTCTAGGCACAACAAACCCCGCCCGTCACACATATTGTAGCTCCCTTTAGCATCAGTCCAGCTGATGTCATCATGTTTATGTGTGTAATGATGTCAGCGTATCAGTTGTCTCTATATATGTGCCAAATTTGGAGTAAATTGAAACAAAATTGATGTTTTTATAGATATTTGAACATTTGCCCATTATATGTAAATGGGGGGGAAGAGAAAATTTAACAATTCATAAAAATTTGAAACTTTGACCAATTTTTCCCAAAATGTAATCACATCTATTCTGGGTCACTGATAATAATAATAAACCAATTTGGTTTGAATTCAACCAATCGTTTTGCTGCTAGAGTGTTAACAACCAAAAAACAAACATACAAACTGAAACAAATACCCATTGCCTCCCCTTCATGGGGTGGGGTAATAACACATTTTCAGCATCCTTAGTGACACCTCATATTTGGGTATTTTCAAGTGAAATCACCAGAGGCTTTCCGAAATCCAGATTTGCTTCATACTTTCAATAAATTATGTTATCGGAACAAAAATACTACATATAAGATTTCACCCTGATGTCATCCTTAGTTTTAGACACTGGGGCTTTGGAAAGGAGGTGTGACTAAAAACATGTGGTGCAGAAAAAGATGCTGAATTCATTAAAAGAAAAAAAAAGATTAACAACATTAAAGATGTTTTTGTGCAAGAACAACTCTTGAAAATGTTATTTATCATGCATATTTTTATTATTTTTTGTGTATTTCTGCAGCCACACCCATTTTTCATTGTCCCAATTCTTCAAAAACAAATACAGATATAAGGATGAAATGTTTCAATAGGACTAAAAAGTGTTATTTTTTTAAGATTTATGAAGCAGGTTGGTGATGGTTAGTCCAGAACAGTTTCTAAAATGGTGGAATTACTCATTTAAAGGTTACCATGTTAACAGTGAAAACAGAAAGCATTGAATCTGCTCATATCAGCATGTAAGCGTTGTTACTGTAAACATGTTAGTACTGACATCAGACTTTAACTCCTCCTGGTGTGGCAGCAGACATTCAGGGTTTTTCTTTGGTTTGGGAAGGATTAGGGGCTATGACGGCTTTTTGTTGTTGTTATTTGACTCAAAATCTCAGCAGAGTTTCTTCAGCTTATAGGTGCTGCTCCTAAATCTCATAAGAGCAGGAAAAAACCCTGGACATTCAAGGCTTGTTTTTCCACTTCTTCCCATTTTCCAGATTTGGTTTAATTCACTCATTTTATTTTAGAAAGTCTGTGCTCTTACAAAACTATGTGATATAAACTCCATGTACACATTCATCACCACAAATGGGGGAAAAAAAGACTTTTATAACATTGTTATACTGTTTTTTTTTCTTTTCATAAAATTCTCATAGACAATTCAAGATTTTATAATGTAATATCAAATATTCACATACTCAGAGTAAACAACCACCATCACATCATATTATACCCTTATTTTTCTCCATACATTTTGGTAAATTGAATAATTATCTTAAAGATTTTATTAACTGTCTATTTTTTTTTTCTGTTGTTGCCATATACTAATACAGAAATACTCATCTGTTTTAATATAGTACAGATAGACAGACTTTTGATGTTGAATTTCCTGCCATGATCCTGGTAATTTGATTTGAATATTAATTAATTCTGTACATTTTCCAGGTAATAATTTTTGTTACTAATTATTATTAATTCGTAGTAATTATGGAAACACCATCATCACCATGTAACATTAATTTACCAGTAAAACCCATGTAGGTGTAAAAAATAATAATAATAATAATAATATGACAGGGGTTTTTGTGTTCAGTTAATGATATATTTGAATAAAAAGTCCCGTTTTCGTCAGTTTTCTGTGTTTTGATAAAATAATCTTCACTCATATAATGTATGATAAAGTTTACTTAGAACTGTAATGAGCATCTGCTGTTGTTGGTAAATGAAATATAGGAAATTCTGGATTTTTCACTGGAAAAAAAACATACAGGTGATTCTATTATTATATAATATTATATTTTTTATTAATTTGTGACAAATCACAAGGAAAGCACCACCTTTATTTTTCTATGATAGTTAACATATTTACCTGTTTTTTCACTGTGACTATTTGTGCATAGTATTTTAATCCTCTTGTTATTATTAATTATCTATTCGAGCACCAATTGGTAGAGAATTTCCATGAGGACTAAAAAAATTTTGTATCTTATAACATTTCCTATAAGGCAGGATATAATTATAAGAGATGTATTATTTATCTGTATGATTAAAATGTTATAGTAATTTCAATTGCAAAGCTACTAAAATAACGACTTAAAAGCAAAAGTAGCAATGTTTGACTTGATGTTTGAAAATCACTAAAAAAATAGTTCTATAAATTTAATGGTTAAAAAGGAAAGGAATTCCTAAAAGTGAAACTAAAATCATTAAAAACAAACATTACATTTACAGTACAATTAAGTACTGCTCTACTTTATGTCATTTACAGAAACATCTGATCCTTTGGAGCCTTAAGAACACATTTTCAATCAAACACTGAGCTTGAACTTTGACCCCACACTTCTCTGTACATTTCTTATCATTAAATACGACCTGAACAATCTGCAGGGGCCAATGGGCTCCGTAACAGCGGTACAATGTACACCACGGTTTCCTCTGAACTGACGGTTGTGTTGTTATGTCATAAAGTGACAGCTTGTTATCGATAGCATCCCCGGATAATGTACAGTCATTATCCTCTGCTTTAAACGGCACAGTACAAACATCTGTCAAGGTTAAAACAGCGGTGACTCTAATGAATTCACAGTGTCTGGTTCAGGTTCTGCATTGTGCCTGTGAGTCAGAAAACTGGGTCGAAATGATTTGTCTTGATTCACCGAAATCATACGTTTGTATTTAGACCAGGGCTGTCAAGGTCATTTTCATGAATTCAGGTGCCACTTTCAGCCAAATTTGATCCGAAATGAGCTGGAACCAGTGAAATAATAACATAATAATACATAAATAATGTCAACTCCAAATCTTCCTCTATCTTTTAGCGTGAAAAAAGTTAAATTATGTGATGAAAATATTTACATCTACTAACTATCATTTTAAAACAATGTGAATAACATGAACAAACTGAAATTTCTTAAGGAAACTAAGTGCAGTTTTAACAATATTACGTCTGAGTTTATTATTTACACATGGAAATTATAACTTGCAGATCACAGTGGATGTACAAATACCCAAAATATTGGTAAACATGCACTTTAGATGTTTCAAAATGTTCATATTTGTTCAGGTTATTGATGGTTTGTTTGAGTGTAAATACAGTAAAATGACATGAAAATTTTTATATTTACAATGAGAAAAAATTGGAGTTGTGACTATTTATAGGTTAATTTGATAGTATTTTACTGATCATACCCACTTGAGATTATATTGGTCTGTATGTGGAACTTGAACTAAAATGATTAATATCTTCAGTGTAATTGAGCCATGGGCCGATTAGAACCTTTGGTGGGCCAGATTTAGCCCCCGGGCCACATATTTGACACCTCTGATTTAAACTCTGTCTTATCCCTGTATAGCATCTGTCATATGTAGTCATAAAAAGAGTATTTCATTGTCAGTTTGTTTATTTTTTTAACTGATTAGTTGCTTACAGTATAAAACCACAAAATACACCAATAATCAGCATGTAGAGTCTAAAGGGAATGACGAAATATCACAAAACATCACCTGTTTTTGTCCATTCTGCAGCTCAAATCTGTATGGATTTATTTCAGAAATTTAAAAGGACAATACTCAGACAAAAGCAGGATAAAATTGACCCAAACGTTAATGACCTCCACCAAGCAGCACAGTTCCCCCACATATTGTGACTGACACCCCACAATATTACTCCCACATTTGTTTTTTTA
>JAPSES010074025.1:0-10737 GCA_029822895.1 Maxillicosta whitleyi
AGTGTCAAGAATCTAATAAAATAGATAAAAAAACAAATGTGGGAGTAATATTGCGGGGTGTCAGTCACAATATGTGGAGGAACTGTGCTGCTTGGCGGAGGTTTGCGCTCTCTGAGTGCTTTTCTAGTTTTATATATTTTCCCTCCTGTTTATGTAATGACTAGATAGATATTACTACTGCTAGGCTACTGCGCCCGTATTTTTGTTTCACTGTAGGAAATTTGGCTGATGGGGACAGAAGCAGTCTCTAATATCAGGACAAACATTCTCTGTCTTTAACACACTCTATGTGTTTGTGTGATGACTGTTAAGGCCAGGTGGCACGTATACAAGTGTTGCAGCCAGTCTGCATGGGCTGGAACAGGAAAAGTCAGAGGTGAAATCACTCCACAGAGACAAAATAAGGATTTGGGTTTCGAAGCTGTGTCGTTAGCAAGTATGACATGCCATGCCACATCATTTTTGTAGCATTACATTTGTGCTTATTATGCTTCTCCCTTTTTTCCCTCTGTCTTTCCTTTGCCCAGTTTGTGTCCAATATTTCCACTCTGGAATGTGGGATTCATTTCAGTCTGATGACTTCTGCAGCTCACCTCGTCGTCTTTTATTCCATACCGCCCCTCTCCCTCTAAATACTCCAAATACCAGACAGCGCTGGTGTAAGTAAAAACATAGTGTCAGAATCAGGAAGCTCATCTTTTTATTTAACAAAAATAATGCTGCATCTTTTTGGCAAAACAAGGTGCTTTTAATATAAGAAGTTCATTTATTATTGTTTGTGCCACAGGCTGATGCAATGGATACATAGTCTAACTTGTATGTACATGTAAAAAAACAACAACAAAACAAGCATGCAAAAAATTTAGCCTCCATTTATAATGTTACAATTCAGCTGTTAACACAAAAACTGCAGTTGAATATATAATGTACAGTTATACATGGAGACCCCTATTGCACAATGAGGGTTTTGTTTAAAAAAAATATGTGTAGAAAAAAGAAGAAACGCCTCATCTCATTGATAAAAGTGTAAAAACATGAAGATAACTTGAGTGCTTTCAGGGTTAAGGTGATGCGGTCACAACTGTTTTTCTGCAAGTTTAGTGGAACCAGTGAAAACGAGGATAAAGTCCATCGTAGTGAAACTCTCGAAACTGTTCACTTGTTTCCCTTGTTCTCTCCGTTTGTTCTGTGGGCACAAAAAAAAATATATAGATATATTCAATCACATTGATATAAAATGACAAACTTTTTTTTTTTTTGCTAAATTGCTGTAATGTAAAAGTTAGCATAGATAACCTGGTAAATAAATGACAGACATAAGCAGGAGAACAATTTTAGTTTACACCTTCTAGTTGTAACATTGGTAATTTACTCTGATTTAGTTGACTTTTTTTTAATGAAGTACAGTAACAAGCTGTTAACACAACAGCCACAGTGTCACTAGTGCTGGCCGTTCCTGGAAATAACTTTTTAGTAAAAACAGATTTAAAATGGACAACATTTGATAACAGGAAGGTCACTTTAGATACCATCTAATACAACCAAGGAGAAGCCACTCTGCCAGACAATGTTAGCCCATAAAGACCAGTGCTACTTTTGTGTCAGTTCTTAAATGAATGAATTTTCTCTATTTAACATTTCTAATGGAATTTATCACCATTTATTGTAATATTATCCTTGTATTTTGCATCTTTTCATACAAAATCACATATTTTCCTGTATTTAATATGTAGATGATGTAGGTGTTTATAAAAGCTCAGATTAAAATTGACTTTCTGCAAAATATATCATATACAACTAAACATAAACCCAGTGTGTCCATCCACTGTCATTGATCCAACTCCATGGGTTTTATTGGTGAATCAATGCTATAGAAGATGATAGTGTTGGCACATTCACTACGGAGCCTCTGAGCATCTAAATGGGTCATATCCGATAACCATGAAAATAAGACAACCTGTATTTTACACCAATTATTTACATGGATTGATAGGATTAGTGGATCATTAAATGGTTTACATCAGTGTATGGTGTTAGTTGATGGCGGATGTTTGGGTCTTTATGGGTTTTTTTTTTTTTTTTTTTGATTGTCATGTTCTTTGGATATAAATCAATACTTCTGACACACTGACTGACAGATGGAGGATACATGTGAGATTTGACATCATTCTTAAGCAAACCCCCAAGATATTTGACTTAAAATGATCTGGTAGAGATTTTGTTTTCTTTTACATGTCATTGAAACCAGCCTTCCAAAACACTATTTATGTGACATATAAAACCCAGAAACATCTTTATGATTAGCACGTCCTAGTTTAGAAACTGCGGCATTGAAGACTTTCATCTGTTTGTCAACCTCAAATGGACACTTTGAGTTGGTGTAAACGCGCTGGGGTCCATAAGTGACAATGGGTTTATCGTCGTAATCTTCAGTGTGTTTCCTCCAGTGAGACATCTACTGATGAAAGTCAATCTCAAAGATTCTCCAATATTTTAGAATAAATGGCCAATATAACAGATGAAGGGTTATATCTTCATCATTTCAAAAATATTCTGGGATTTTAAATAATTTTTATATAGTGGAAAACAGTGGAATCAAAGTCTCACCATCACGCTCCTCCTCTACGTAGTTCTCATACTCGTTCCTTTGCTCCTCGTTGTACTCCCTCCTTCGCTCATTGTTTGCCAGCCTCACCCTCTGTTCGGCTACGTGAAGACCAGATGGAAAGGATGAGTTTACAGATGATAGAAGAAGCAGGTGAAAACACTACTGTTCTTTCCTGAAACAGGCTGAAGCTAGTGTTAACTTTATGAAACATGACAGCAGGTGTTTGTTGTCAGCTCCAGTTTTACAGAAAACACAATGAGTCAATCTTACACTATGGCAATGGGAAACCATAAATTATGTTGTTTATTTTTTCTAAGTGAAAGGTTAAAACCAAACAACTGCCCATACTTCTCACTTTAATGTGTTAGACATCTGTGTAAACATTGCACTTCCCTTCTGCTCTGTTCCTATAGAAAAACAAACAAATCCACCCAGAAATGGACAGTAAAACCTCTCCACATCAGAGGCTACACTGTCTGTATTTTTCTTTTTACTTCTTGATTTAACATGAATCATGAACTTCTAAGTGCTGGGATTGCATCACTAAGGTGTGTGTAAACACACTGAAAACCTAGTTCACCATTTGGAAACCCAGCTCAGAATGAAATGTATATTTTACACCATTATTAGAAATGTTAAAAAAAAAAAACAATACTGAAATGTTACAGGTATCAATATGCAGCTTTACAAATGGTGGCGTCTGCTTTGAAGTAACTTTCAATTTCTTCATAAAGCCACAGACAAATGCAGCCTCCCTGATAAGTTTCATGGACTGTTTTGTGAAGGGACGGGAGCTGATTTTCAGGAAAGAACTGTGAGTTGAACGCCCCATATGGTGTTGAAATGAAATGACCCGCAGCCTATCTGTGGGGGGGCTGCTGTTGGGGCACACAGAAACCTTCTGATACATCTCCAAAAAAAAAAAAAAAAAAAAAGACACTTCACCTCAAAACAATGAAGAGCTCTGTCCACATCAGTTCAGGCAATTCTGGCATCAAGATTGTTTGTAGAATTGTTTGAAAGCATTTTTCTGTCTAAGAGTGTTTAGTTTGAGCTGCAGTGGAAATATGTATCGGTCTGATGTGGGTAAAGCAAGAATGAGCTTCTTGTACTGAGAAAAGAGAGGGAACGTCTGCTCCATACTACCCTGTGACTCCTGCAGTTTCCAGTGTGTATGTGTGTGTATGTGTGTGTGTGTGTGTGTGTGTTGAGCTCACATTTAAAAGCTGCTACTGTATAACACCTGTTTCTACTCCTTCCTTCTTTTTCTCTTCTGGGATTGTTTAAAGATTACAATCAAAGCATTAAAACAGGTCATCCTCATCGTCCACTGATAAACCAGCAACCCCCAACCCAGTACTTATGCACAAGTTCTCTACAGAGTGCCAGTAATATCACATTTACCATGTCCACTGTGGCCACATCAACCACACAGTAACACCAAATAAAACTCTATATAATCCCACCACTTATCCTCAAAACAGCCTCAGAGGTCAGGAGGGTCATAATACATACAAGGATCATAATTTTCTTGAAATGGTATACATAATTGAAATTAAAGCACAGCAGTGAGCTATCCTTTACTGTAAGAGTAAAAACAGTAAAAAAAAAAAATACAATAAGGAGAAAGCAAAATTTAATTTTAATTTAAATAAGATCAGTTACAAAACTTACCTTGGAGCTCAAGATAATGTACTGAACGTCGACTGCGGCGCTTAAAAAAGTTAGAAGCATCTGACTCTGGCATGAACACCTGCCTTGCTACACCTAAAGGTCAGAAGGTAAAGGTCACATATGGATGACATTTGGAGCAAAATTAAACAAAAAAGAAAGAAAAGAAATATCCCTTGGCAGCTAATCACCTTTACGCTCATCTGCTTTTGCATTATCCCGGACTGCTGCACTTTCCACTGCAATGGAAACTGAGGAAACCAAGAACATATGGTACATTTAGAGTCTTTCTGTCTAAATCCTGCCAGTGCATAAAGTTCAGCTTATATAGCCACTCCAGACTTTGTGTAGGTGCGCTATAGGTAAAGAAATGTGCAGGTTGTCTCAACTTGCCCCAGAAACATGACCAAAAACAACATGATGCATGTGCCAAAACATCCTACAAACTGTCTTCAGACAGCTCTACTCCAACTATCTAATCAAAACATGAAATAAAAATAAACAAAAGAAGAGATAGCTGAAAAAACAGTATCTACAATTGTAAAGAAGAGGGTGTGACCCACAATTTACTATTATTATTTATGCAGCATATTGGACCAGAATTAATAGAAAGAATAGAAATAAAAGTCACAGATAAAATAGTCATGCAAATCCAGGTATTCTAAATTTATGTTCAATTCCTGAAATTGAAAAAGTTAAAGTGTATCCCCATCCCCACTTCAGCAGATAAAAGGAAGAGGAAAAACAAAGTCAGTGAATATAAACCTTCAAGCTAAAACTGGAATTCATGTCATCTATGACTCTTGAAGTCCACCATTTATTGTTTGATCTGACAAGGTTAATGTTAGATTTGTGATGGGCCTTGTTGTTTTTATCGATACCACACCCACTGATTTAAGTCACAGCTGTGGATTTTTGGAGGATGTACAGCAGACGCCTAAGTTGTAAAAACAGAGAGTAAGGTTGTATTTTCCAAGGCTCCTGTGTGTCCTCAAGGGAAAAAAAAAACATATTACTTTGTAAAAAGATCTATTTTTTTGAATTCCTTCATAAATAAATAAATAAATTACAATTCATTATTCATTATATATATATATATGTATATACTGCAACTACTCCCATATTAAAATGATCTTTGAAAAAAAACAAAAAACAACCTAACCCAGCACCCCAAGCAAACCAAAGAAATGAAATTACTGTGAATTACTAGCTTTTGGTAAAACTTTAAACCATAATAACCTTTTTTAATACTACTATCCTTCTTATTCCACCTGACAATTCATATTTCAGACTTATCCCCTCACCCCCAAGACATTACTCACTGGTGAGGATGAAAAGGGTGGTCATCAAATAGGCAACAGAGGCTTTAGTCCAGGACATCTTGAAAAAGAAAAGCAAGATTTCTACTAGACTTCTCACCTCACCTACCTTGGCTGAAGTGAGAGATGAAAGAAAGATGAGAGAGAGAAGGGAGGAAGGTGGGAGAGGCAGGCGATGAGGGAGGAAGAAAGTGGGAGGAGAAATGGGGAGAGTCACTGACTGCTGGAATTTGTATTGCTGAAGGGAAGAAGAGGAAGACAGAAAGATGAAGGAGTGATGGATGTGAGGTGAAAAAAAAACAGGAGAATGGTTAGAGTTCATACTGTATATGAAAAAAAAAGTCATTTCCAACACAGTATTTTACTTTTTTAGAGTCCTGGTAGAGTTTACAGAAGATATAGAAGAGCATGGCCAGCAATTAAGACCTTCTGCTGCTGTTTCTAATTCTGAGAGAAAAAAGGATGGAATCTATCTTGAGGAAACCAAATCTGTCTGCTGCAAGTAATCAGAGCGACAGACAGAGCCACAAACTGCACAGTCCTATAAACTATCTTATTAGATGCACCAGGCGAGGGATGAATTCCATGTGCCTCTTTGCTCACAGTTGGAGCTTTATCTCCTATAAAGACAATTTGCCAATCCTGGGTCACATGATGTCTAACACTAATGAAAGAACAGACCTGAAGGAGGACGTAGCTCTAACCACCAGCCAGTCACTTATCAAAGATTCATCCACGAACTTATAATTCTTTTGTCTTTGTAGGTGGAACAGGTTCACACACTGCCATTTATTTGGTCCTTAACGAGATAAGAAACACAACAAATTAGATTTAGAACTGTTAATTTATCTTGTTTTAAGAGTTATTTTTTATATTTTACGTGTTCATACATCTGTAAACATGCTTATTTCTAGATTTAACTACCTTAATTCAAGATATCTTGTCAAGTGTCATTATTTATGATGCATGGACAGATATTTCACTTGTTTTGAGTACCTTTTCAGATGTAGTGTTTTTATCTTGTTTTTAGACACCCTTTTTTGTAGTGCACAGGACAGGAACTGGACAGATACTGTGTTTCCTTATAGCTCATTTGTATCTAGGTTTGTTTGCTGACCAAAGTTCAATTGCTATTTCCAAGTTTAAGGTTAGTAGATCAGTTGGCTCTTAGTATTGCCTCCCAAAGTTTAGAAGCTGAAATCAAATGTTAATCCACTTAAAAGCAATGAAAACCTCTATGCAGCTTCATCTACACAGCAAAAAAGGTGTGTCTAAAAACAAGATAAAAACCATAAATATGAGGAAAAAGGTACTGAACACAAGTGAAATATCTGCCCATGCAGCAAAATCATTTCACTTTAAGAGATTTCTTGAGTTAAGATTGTTAAATCTAGAACTAAGCATGTCTACGGATGTATGAGAACTAACTCTTAAAACAAGATAAATTATCTAACACTTCTAAATGCAAGTTTTTTGTTTGTTTGTTTGTTTGTTTTTGTAAGAACCAAATAATTTGCAGTTGTGATTTAATCAAATTAGGTAGGTTCAGACATAACTTTTTGGCTTTTATATGTTAAAGTGTACCTTGTTTCCTTATAAATAATGAGTCTGTCCCTTGCAGCCAGAGTTACTGCAGGTAGGAACATCCTGGACCCATTCATTATCATTCCATGTATGACTGATCTCAGGGTTTAACACACATACCTTATTGTATGAACCTGTGTTTAGTGCTTTAATGCACTGAAACCTACTGAACTGTATGTGAAGGGTCTGCTTCAACTAGGTGAAGTGAAATATATTTGTTGTAGATTTTTCCTCACCTCTGTGATGTCGTCAAATCTTAAATGTGTTTCCTGTGAAGGAAACTGAGTGGCGGCTGGCCACTTTGCAGTCTGGGCAACAGCTAGCAGTATATGAGCCTGAAATGCTTGTGAAAATACATTTTCTGCAAGTGCCTCTGTGTCTGCATAACCTTATTTGGTGCTTTTTAAAATGTGTTTGTCAGTCATTTAGTGTGTATTTATACATATGGGTACCTTTTTTTTCTACCCTGATTACATACATGTGTATGATACAAACTTGTGGCCCCATGCGAGTGAATATCCTGAGTTTCCCTCTGGTTCTGAACAAAGACACTGTTTTATTTCACTCACATAAATACATGTGCACACACTCTTAGCTAAGCTTTATCAGGTGTTTTGTGAGGTTCCAGAGTGGGAAGCCAGGAAATAGCTGGCCCCCATCTGAAAACAGTCAAACCCTCAGAGACCAACACACAACTGTCAGTGTTAGACTTTGCTCAGACTTCTGGGGGATTAGACGACAGTAACTAAAATTGATTTCAAATTGTTGAACATACATGATTCTGTCTGAAACTACAATAGAGATCATAATGTCTGACCATTATAGCGCAAACGTGTAGATATTTTTAATCCATAAAGACCCAACCATCCAAAACCATCTACTGATCTAAAATGTTTCATATCTGTTGATTTTCTAATCCTAAAAATACATGTAAATAATTTATATAAAATGTGATGTTCAGAGACTCCATAGTTACCATGGAAACACTGTCAGCTTCTACATTAATTCATCAGTAAACCCATGGAGTTTGATAAAAGACAATGATTGGACACATTTGTTTTTACATTCAGTTATTGACATCTTTGCAGCAAATGCCAGTTTTTCTTCAGTTTTCAGTTCCTGATACAATAACCATCAACTTCACTCTGAGCGTTTATGAACATCTACATGAAAAAAATGAAATATAGGAAAATACATGAATTTCAGTGAAAAGTGCAAAATACAGAGAATTATATTATTTAGAAAAAGGAGATAAACTACATAATAAAAGTTAAATATTGGGATTTTTTTTTTTTTTAAATTGCCACAAAAGTAGCATTGGTCTTTATGGGTTAACCATGTCTTCTACCCTTTGCTTACATAATTTTTTATTTCAGTTTCAGATATCAAACTGAAATAATTTGACATCACTGACCAGAGGCAGAATATTATTGCATCGATTTCTGAGTTTATTACTAAACAAAGAATGACATCCATTCACTCATCATCAAATTGTTGAGATAACATCAAGAAAGAAATTAACCTTATTAAATACATTCACAATATGACATACATTAAGGCCTTGGTGTTAATGAACAAGTGCTAAAGTCAAAGAAAAACATTTCATCAAAACCACAGCTTTCATTACTTTCATCCATTCTCTAATCACCTCATTCTATCTTTTCATTTCATAACAAATCTCATGTTCCCTAATCAACATTCTACAAATCATCTTTTTCAACCTTGTCTTGACAGTTTATTCAGTATTTATTTCTATCAAGATTTCAGTCAATGAAACAGTTATTCGCAGTCACTGAGTTAATTTCACTTTTTGCCTGTAAAAGGCTGAAATGTAAAGGCAGTTAATGAGCTGAAATCAGGTGCTTACTTCTTTAAGTATTAATGTAATAGTAAGGTAGATAACAACAATATATTTATTAGCTCAGAAATGTTTGCTGCCACTGGCTTATCTTTTATGTATCCTATCATTTGGAAGCAATAGTCCATTTTTGTGGTTAAATATGCATAAAGAACAGACACTCGTATCTGTGTGTATATTTATGTGTCCTAGTCTCTCCCACTCAGGTGACATAAGGAGAGAGGAGGCAACATCTTTGCATCAATGCTGTCATTTTAGATACATTTGTTAGTCTACCCCTGCGCAATAATGTTCATTTAAACTTATACAGCAATTAACTTTTAATTCAAATCATGTGTCAAAAAAAAATTATTTAATCCCTTCTAAATAAGGAAAACTTTTCTTTTCAGTGTTTTACTGTTGTTTAGCACATCTAGGGTCCAATTACAGAAAAGGTCATAGGTCCCCACACAAAAAGTGTGCAGGATCCAAAAAAACATTGAATAAAAAATGAGATAATAACAGATGCATTGAGACATTGTATAAACATCTTAGGATCTTACAGTTTACAATATCTCTTTTTTTTTCTCTCCAGCTAATCTGCTCAATTCATAATCTCTGTGGATTTTAGGAATCTAGACACCCTTAAAGATGTCATGCTGATACTGATTTCAAGCAAGAAGATTGAGGATTGTGGATTCAAAGTGGGGCAAAACAACAAAATTAGAGAAAACTCCTGGAAATCCAATACTGTCACGATTACATAGAACATTCTTAGTGTGATAATAATGTCACGTTGCTTCTTTTCCAATCACTGTGTCAATCTGTTCTAATTATAGCTCTGTGGTTGGTCTCCATCTAGTGATGCGTTCATCCTTTGTCGCACACTTGATGCATCACAGTGAAATCCTCTCTCCTTGCACCAGCCGACCTCTAAATGCCCAGGTGTCCTGTAAGGGAAATAAAGTACAAGTCCACCACTTCAAATCAGTAGTTTTCTTGCCCCTTTGCTGTAGTATTTGTCATTGAGTAGAATGATGCCTACATAGTCTGATGCTGTCAGGATGCCTTCATATGAGGGATGTTTTTTTCCAAATTAAATGAATACACTACATATCATTAAATCTTAAAAAAGTGTCATTTTCCAATTCAGAACCTCCCATTTGAAAGGTTTCCTCTCTTCCCACATTGGCTGACTAAATTTTTGCTCCATCATGTCAGTAAAGGTAAGAACTACATCTGTTTACATGTGGGCTCAGTGTGATTATATATTGCATTTAGCTGCTCTTCTGTCATACATGATGACTATAGCACACTTCGCTTAATTCCAGCTCTATGTATGATAATGGCATGTCACTACATGTTCCTGTCCTAGTAAAGGCTGACCACAGAACAAAAGTATCTCATGACAGGGAGGTATTTTGGAAGATTTTATTTCACACCCTACAAATCCTATGCTTGTAGACAATAACAAGAGATAAGTTTGTGATGTTGTTATTCCTGCTTGGGGTTACTTTACAATATGGCTCTATTGTAAACTGATTCTAAGCTGAGAAGATGATGTGTGACACAAGAAATTCAGTCCTCAGTGGAGAGATACACTGCAATCACTAAATCTTACTGTATTTTTCTCATTTCTAGTCAATTGAATTAAGCAAAAAAAAAAAAAAAAAAAAATATATGTTCACATATACACAAAAGGTAATAAGAGCCATCAA
>JAPSES010074026.1:0-10735 GCA_029822895.1 Maxillicosta whitleyi
TGTCCACCAGATGGCGACTCATGTTTTCTCATATAGTCCATGGACTTAAGAATCTTAAAATGCTGTCCAAATAAATGCAGGACTAATATTTATGGTGGTGGGGTGGTATGTTGCACTTGGCGGAGGTCTGCGCTCTCCGAGTGCTTTTCTAGTTGATCATTCTAAAGGAGTGAATGGTGTGATGAACTGGTGACGCATCCATGTTCCCCATAGACTTCAGCATCCCTGAGACCCTCACAAGGACTAAGCACTTTAGAAAATTAATGAATAAAACATTATCTTAAAGGCATTGTAACTGCTGATTGTACCTATTTTAGAATATTAGGTGCCTGCATTATTTCTATTGTGATTTTATGTGACAGATTGTTTTAAAAGCAAAAATTGTCATTTAAATCACAGGTGTGAAACATGTGGCCCGGGGTCAAAACCAGCCCACCAAAGGGTCCAGTCTGGCCTGTGGGGTGAATTTATGAAGTGCAAAAATTACACTGAAGATATTAACAATTAAGGATCAGTTTAAATTAAAGTAGATCAGACCAGTAAAATATTATCATAATAAAAAAAAAAAGAAAACCAAAAACATTTAAAAAAAAAAAAAAAAATGTGAATAACCTGAACAAATATGAACAACCTGAAATGTCTTTACAAGTAGTATGTGGAATTGTACCAATACTCTGGTATTGGTTTGTGTATTTGTAGATCCACTGTGACCTGTAACTTATGATGCACATCAATAAAACATTTAAAACATTTTCATTATGAAATTTAACTTTTTTCACTCAGAAACATAAAAAAAAAACAGTTTGGAGTTGATATTATTTATGTTTTTATCCTATTATTTGTATTATTTTACTAGTCTGGCCAACTTTAGATCATATTTGGCTGTTTGTGGCCCCTGAACTAAAGTTACTTTGACGTCCCCAATTTGAACAATGCAATAATGCATGCAGTACATACATGTGCACCGCAACTGCATGAGGTCAGTACATCACAAGCAATGCATTTTAGGAGTTAGATTTACAGTAAGGGCCATATATTTTTGGAAAGTGATGCAAATTTCCCCTGAAAATGGTGAGAGTTTGTTTAAAATAGTTGTAATTCTAAAGTGGTTAATGTAGTATTTTTGTTATTATTATTCCTCTTATGTTAAAGCTCAGTCACATCTTGATTGCTTCAGCTCAGATAGTGTGCAGAGGAAAAACTACAAAATTTGTCAGTGTCGAAATCTATAAGGACCAGACTGTATATGAATAAAGAAAATGATGACATTAATACAATATTAATACAATACAGCTGTTTTTTTCATATGGAAACTTCAGGTAAATAAAATTATGACAAACTGAATATAATTACAGATTTCCTCATCTACCAGTGTAATATCTGAACAAAAATACTTAGTGGAGGTTTAAAAAAAAAAAAAGATTAATGTGGAAAACCATCTGTTTGGCAACCTACTAGAAAGTGTAAAACCCAAGGAGCAAAGACTTTGGCTCCAAAATAAAGTCAATGCAGAAGTAGTTTTTGGTGTAATACCGTTGACCGCTGGGTTCTGGCTCCAAAAATCCCTGGCCCTCTTAGTCTGACATTGAACTGCTCTCTAAAAATAGAGTCAATCATTTCTTTTCGGGAGTCACTTTGGTCTCATTCCGTTTATTTGGAACCTCTAAGAAGTCATCTGGTGGTCCATCTTTAAACATTTCCCTCTATTAATAATATCTCAGGTTGAATATAAACGTTTTGATGTGTGCTATGCTGGGTTTTGATTGACAGGTGTGTGTGACAGTTCGCTCACTGGTTGAGACTGACTTTGGGAGCTTCTGTTTATTCAGTCAAATCCATTTTTGCCTGACAGACAGCTCCACTGTAGCTGTGGTTAATAACACTATAAAATAGTTTTGTTACACAGTGCTCGATGGGGTTTACTTTTTTATGTAGTCCATAAGCTGGTGTTTACCAGGGGCCCATGACCTCTCAAACATGGTTCTGATCCATCATGCTCATGCCGCTCAGTCATTTTTGTATAAATATGGTCACTTTTGGCTCTAAACAAGTCAGCAAGGAAGTAATTACTAAAATGCAAACTACTGGCTTTAAAATGATTGGTCAGAAATCACTGGATGATGGTTCTTCTGTCCTCGAATAATATTGTCTTTGGTAAAACCCATGTTTTACTTAAATCCCACTAAAGTAGTATTTTTGTTAGGTAAATGTCAAATTGAAAGAATATGTTATAAACCCTTGTGCACTGTTTTTTTTTTTGTTGTTGTTGTTTGTTTTGTTTTAACATAAAATGAACTTAACATTCCACCACATCTTAAATATAATGCCATCTAAATAAGGCCAACTAAATAAGGGAGCTACAGGAAACATGAGTGTAGTAAGATCAAAACACAACTTCAACAAAACCAAAACAATTCAGGAAAGAAAAAAAAAAGCATAACCAAAAGTTTACAAGTTTAGAGTAAAAACTAAGGACTTAACATGCACTGCTGATGACATGTGTAAGAATCAATATAAGTAAGTATAATGTCCCACTTCAGTCTACAGTCTACCTCTGTGTTGTCATCACATTACTGTCATAAGTACTGGCAATATTGTGTGCAACAAGCTGGCTAAACATCAAGGTGCATTTAATGCTACCAGGTATCTTCAGCTAATGAGCCCCTGAGGACTTTAAGTTTGAGTGAAACTTTTCTGGTACACTGTGTTCCATCCAAGACATCCCTGCATCTGTGTTATTAAAATAGTGTTTCACATAAAGACACACATCAGAGGTTGGAAGAAAAATGACAAAAAAAATTATGAAGGTGACTGCCTTATAATTTTTATGTAGGAAAAATATTTTATATCTTATGTACCAAAATACATTTAGCAGCACTGCAAGCAAGGAATTGATATTGGTAAGATATTAATCTAATTAACTATTGTATATGTATTGATTTATCCATTTACTTATTAATGTAAAGCTTTGTAAATAAAACATAGTTGACCGTAGTTAACACTTTCTGTCTGAAAATCAATCCATTGAGTTGATTAAACAATTAAAGCATGATTTAAAAATCCATTAAAAATGAACTTTTACCTACTTTTCCAAAATGTAATTACATTTGTGAGAGAGAGAGAGAGAGAGAGAGAGAGAGAAGGTGGGGTTGGGTTTTGCCTGATGCACTTTATCTTCATCTCATGGACACTTGTAAAGTTGACCATGGAAGGTTATGTCCTAGCTATGTGTTTTTATGTATCAAATATTTGTTTTGGTTTTATGTGTTACAGTTAGTGTCTGTAGCTATTTATTGTACTGCTACCCATGTTGGCCAGGACACTCTTGAAAAAGATATTTTTAATCTCAGTGAGGTTTTGCTGGTTAAATAAAGGTAAAAAAAAAAAAAAAAAATGTAATATGGATCACTGGCAATCTGTAAACCCAATTTGGCAGGGTAATAATACCAAATATCTTTATATAGGATAATTAATACTCGTAAAAATGATCTTGATTTGATCTGAGAAAAAATGTTTGTCATTCAATAATTAATAAATAGATAGTAATTAAAAAACAGATTTCATCTACGCTCTGTTTTTATCTATCTTGTCCTTTTCACACTCTGCTTCTTCCTCTAGTTTTCCTGTTTGCCATCTAGCTGAACAAACTGAAAACAACTTCAACAAAAATGTCTCTTAAAGCGATTGTTCAGGATTTTTGACATGAGTCTGTATTTCATCCCCTCATCAGTGTAGTACATCCACTCTGATTTACCCCCGACAGTGTCCTGTGAGCCCAGTTCTGGTCCAGTTTTGGTCGAAACAAAAGTAGTCCGGCAAGTTTGCGGGGGTCACTAAAATAAAATGTTTTTCTTCTAAAAACAGCATGTGTTCAAAAGAGTGATTTATTTGCATCACAAAACCATATCCACGAAAAAAAATCACACATTATAATCATTCGGCCCTACTTTGTCTCTCTTCGTATTTCTGCGTACTGCCACAAGATGACAGCTAGTCTACGTTTCACTGCTGAAAAAAGTTTTTGACTAGTGCGCAGCAGTCAGCAGCGTGACAGCGCACTGATAGGAAATGAGAAAAAGTAGGACCAAGTGATTACGAGGTGTGACTTTTTTCATGAAAATTGGTTTGTGATGCAAATAAATCACTCTTGAGAAGAAAAACGTTTTATTTTAGTGACCCCACAAACTTGCCGGACTACTTTCGTTTCAACCAAAACCGAACCAGAACCGGGCTCACAGGACACTGTCGGGGGTAAGTCAGTTGTGACTGCACTGATGATGGGGATGAAATGCAGATTCCTGTCAAAAATGCTGAACTATCCCTTTAAGTGTTTATGTGCATTCATCCATTTTCAGAACCACTTATTATTAGTAAGGATCATGGGCTATGCTAACCACAGGTGGCCAAAGGCTTAGATGTGTATGCATGTTTTAAAGTCTGCTCGTACACTGTTTTCCTACTTGTTAATGATTTGTGTCTATAAAGTTTCAAGTTGCAGTTGATCATAATATGCACAAAGGAAAAAGATCCACTCCACTGATGACAGCAAAACGGTGCTTTCAGGCTTCTCTTCCTTTTTTATTAATACATATTATTTATTCCTTTTGATGGAAAAAAATGTGAACTTCAGCTGAGCTTAGACTGTCATGAGACAGGTTAGATGTACTCTATGATGTGTTGTTGCAGAATAAGTCTGAAATAAAGCACTAGTCACATAGTCAAGTCTTGCTGTTAAAGTATTTTATGTTTTTTTTTTTTTTTGGTCAGAACTTTTTCTATCATCATACGCCAGCAGATCAGCAGGTCCACTGTTGTTGACACAGTATCAGCAGGACCAATACTTATTAACTTGTGTCTCGATTGCAGTATATCAGCTCTCTGTGTTTTTCGATGTTAAATTCTTAGCTTTGAGACGAAACATGTGTGAGGTGTGGCGGTGGTGAGGGTGTGCAATATGTGGTTCAAAGCAGAGAAAGTTGATTTGTGAGTCATAGAGCCACTGGCAGGGATGGAGAGAGACAGGAAAAAGATAGAGTTTAATGGCTCTGTACAACCCATGAGCTGTTGAGATGGACCTGTAGTGATTGGTTTGGACTATATTTCCAAAAGCCCATCACCCACTAAAATAAACCAACAGTGCTACTGTGGCAGAAGGGAAATTGCCCTGAAATGTCACTATTTGCTGTCAGTGGCGCACTCTGAACCAGTAGGAAAGTCTATGTATATCTGTGCTGTCTGGGATTTATTAAATAACATGTTGCTGTCAGTCTAACATAGCTATGTAATTTCTTTTGTTTCCTTTACTCTACAGTGGCCTTGCAGCTTCCAGAGGGCCTGCAGATGTTTGCCTGTGTCATCGCAGATATCATAGAGAGGTAAGGTGAACAAAAGACACAGATTTTTCCCTGGGTCAATCCAGCAGTGTTCAAACTTTTACTGGTGCTGTCACTTGGTGCTCATTAAGGGAATGTGAGGTTTATCATTAATTCCCCGCCTTTGACTCAATCAGGGATTCAGGAGAAAATGAGACACGATTTCAGTGTTTTAGGACAGAGCAGATATCACAGCCTCCCTTGCTCACAGTTGGAGGAGGGAAGAGATATTATTCTTGTTAATTACATCTTGTTTCAGTCTGCATATGCCCTGTTGCACACCAGCACTCCATCACACAGGCTGACTATTTTTCTCTTCCCGGAGCTAGATGTGCTGCTCTCCAGACCTAATAGTTTGCCTTTATACTACACTATAGTTTAAATAGAATTATACTTTGAAACTTAGTGAAAAGAAGCATGCACTTTGCTAAGTGTTTTCTCCAAGGAAATTGCTGCCATCATTAAGCACTCACAGTGGATTTTTTTTCATAGGTATTGAGTCAATTCTAATGTAGTTATGAAATGGACATGATAAAGAATAAAGTGACAAGAGATACCATACACTTTTCAGTAGTTAGGCTACATATTTGATTTGACACAGGAAATTTGACATTCGTAAAATCACTTGGCACACCACCAAACAAAAATGTCACAAAAAGTATATTTATTGAACTGGAACATGAAAGTTCAGAGCGGTGCACCAGCACCCCGGATGGAAGTCTGTTGTATATTGTTGTATATTATGGGAGGAATATCTCTCCTACCCCAACCCAATACCTGAGGTTCATGGGTAACTCATTAATCTATGCATGACTATTGAGGGGTTTTATCAACAGAACGCACCACATCGGGGCCATTTCACTTTTATTTTTATTTTGCAAACGGAAGCAGGAGACTGTTGTTATAGACGGGATCACTGGTGTGTGCAGTCGTATGGATCTATATCACACTGTGGGCTTAAAGAACCAATCGGGTGAAATCGTATCATTTTCCACGGCACACTAATGTGCCACGGCACACTGGTTGGGAAACACTGGTACTATTGTGCAAAAAAACAGCAATGGGTTGGGGTGTTTTTCTGCTTTTTTTCTCCTTTTGTCTCAACATTTGATCTCTATTCTGATTTCACTCTACCATTTTATTCATCATTTACTCTAGATCAACACCTCTATCATTTCATCACTTCGAAGAAAGATGATAGCGCAAACTTTTGATGATAGGGTTTGGTCTTATCAGTCCTCCAGCTGTCAGACTGAGTACCAGTACTTTGTGCTCCTTGGCTTTCAAAGCCATATGTATGCATGTTTATTTTTACATTTTGGAATTTTCAATGTCCATCATGCAATCTGCTATATCAGCCCATCTCTTCTAATGAGCAATTAGCAATCACTAATTGCTTTTTTCACTCACTCATCTCCGAGTGCTGTTCTCTCTCTATTTTTTTTCATCTTCTTTTCCCCATCTGAAGCAATGTGACCTACAGACTGCAGCAGTGAGGATTCCTCTCATGGTCTACCTTCATTAGGTTCTGCTTTATACAGTAGTTTTCTGAAACATTTAGCTGCTTTACACCTGGAACACATTGCTTACTTCAACTGAAGCTTGTTAATGCCTCACTGCACCACTCTGCCTCACATTTCCTTTTGATAATGGCACTCAATATTATTTCTTTATACATATAATTTCTATGTACTACTGATGAGAAAATAATCAGCATAAATGTTTCTTTTATTTAATGTTTATTTAACAGGAACAGTACATAATACATATATTGTCCTAGAAGTGATGCGCAGGTGAAATACATGTTATAGTGACATCACAGGGGTTACAGAAACTAAAAAAAAAATCACAATAAAATACCATACAAGCCCATAATCATGCATTCACTTATAAAAGAAATACTCCTTTTATTCACTTTTCTCTTCAAACGATAACACCTTTAGCATATTCAGATGTTCAACTTTTCAGTTTGGTAAAATGTGTCAATATGACTATCAACAAATGTTTTGACTGTCTGCTTGTGCTGTTGCGGTATCTTCACCAAGGATGTGTAGCTGCTCTGATCCGTTAACAATCAAAATCAATAGATGCTCTATCTCACACAGGAGAGGTAAGCAGTGTGTCCCAGAACTTACTATGTAGCTAATCGTTTTCTGTCTAGATTTACAGATGGGTTCATTAAATCTTAGATGGTGGTCTGTGCTCAAAATAGAATTTCTTACACACTTACAGATGAGTATATAAGATAAACTTATATGTTTCGTTCAGGAAGACTATGGATGATAATCACTGTAAAAAAAAAATGTTTTAATCATATTTAGCACCCACATCATGACAGTATCATCTGCAGTGAAATATGAATTTACTGCTTTGCTAGTTCAAGTCTGTTTCTTCATTGTACTTTCACTGGATAGGCAGTGGATTTCAGAATAGACCTGATAACAATCTCAAACATAAGCACAAGAATTTGGTTGATCCCTTCATAGGCTTAACCTGCAGGTGAAAGACATCAATTTATGTGTGCTTTATCTGAACCTGCAGATGAAACCAGAGTCTGCCTGGTGGCAAGTCACTAGGGTGTGAAACATGGCAAAAACTAACAAGAAACAAAATGTGATTCAGTGAAATGACAGCAACTCGATCAATACTTAGAGTCCCACAACCCATAGAAAGAATGATAAATATAATAAACCAAAGCACTCAGCAGTCATCATTTTCAGTAATGTGGAAATCAATCCAATGTTTGCATTGAAGATATTTTAATGATCGGTTCCATAATAACACAGGATTGGAGGTTAGTGTTTAGAGAGAGTGACAGTAACCTTTGGATGTTGGCACAGCCGGCAGCTGACCTTCTGCCACCGAGCTTATGTTGGGAGTTTCCAACAGTCCCATGAGTCATTCTGCTCTGCTGTCACTACCACTACCACCGTCCTGAATACTCAAGAGATAGGGCTGAGGTCCATATCAAAATGGGGATGAAAGAGCTAAGCTGCCTTCAGAGTAAGGAGCTTCAGTGGGATGGCAGACTAAGTCTTAATGAGGACAAGCTGCTGAATTATGGCCATGTAGCTTAAATGGGGCCAAAAAAACACACCACTTACATATGTACACTTTTATAGTTGCAGTGCACCGTGCCTAAATATTGTAAGTAGGTGCCCCCTCAAATTTGATCTCTCTATTTCCGTCTTTGTAGCTTTATATGATAACTACTGCGTTGGTGTACAAGGCTTATATGTATATGTCATTGTTTCTAAAGCATGAATGCCACTAACTTTGATGATCCCAAATTTATTCAATTCACAAATTGCTAATATCTTTATTTCTTGACTTTTCTTGAAGCACCGCCAGCAGAATTCTCCCAAAAATATCTTATTGGTCAGAATGTAAGTTTTTCCAAAATATGATTAATTGACCAAATATGGTTGGGTGGCATAAAAATTACTTTGTTAACCATGATAAGGTTCAGGCATTTTTTTATGGAACCCCACACACTACTCTGTGTTAATGTTTTTGTTTTGTTTTTGTTTTTTTGTTTTTTTTACTGTTTTATATGTATGCTTTTTGCTCAGGCTTCAATCATCATTAAGAAACTTGCAGTGCCAATTTATATAAATATCATTATTGATTGTAGTGGGTTTCTTTTGGCTACATGTATCTTATTACACTGTGTAATATATTATAGCTATCTATAGTGCCACTGTGGTAAAGAAATGACTCCTGTTCTGATTTTAGGTGTATGATATTACTGTGGTGGATATATTGTAGTTGCTCACCAGTGTCATATTTGCCCTACTATAGTTGTATAATGAACTGAAAATACTTTTACACTTCTCATGGGAAGTTTACAAATCTTCCTGTGAGAACATTTTGTTCCACACAGACGCTTGCTCTGTATAAAGTCAAGCTCAGTGCAAAGTTGTACATCTACAGCCATCAGGTCTCTGGATTTCCATGATCTGAACTCTTTTTATTTCTTCAATAGCCCTGGTGGGGCTGACAGTCTCTAAAGAATCAATTAGGGAAAGAATGTTTTTAGAACATAGACATATTTGTACCTTTGCTTTGGCTAAAATAAAGTTTCTGTTTTTCAAAATTCTGACACTGAAGCAGTAGCTCACAACTTATAATAATTCTGTCAACTCTCTGAAGCAGGGGTGCCCACATTTGTTCAGCTTGTGAGCTACTTTTAAAATGACCAACTCAAAATCATCTACCGACAATAAAAATTGCCATATTTATATATATATATATATATATATATATATATATGTGTGTGTGTGTATCCTGCATAACTACCTGCATAACTGCATGAACTGTTATGGCACAATAGAATTCAGAACATTCTGGTTACTACCTTACTCTGATGATTTTGCGAGGCTGCACAGTAGCTGCTGGTATCTAGCCTCAACACTTTCATCTGTTATGGTGGAACACTGTTTGACTTAATCATCTTCATGTGGGGAAAAATGACAGCTGTCTGACTAACTTTGATTTTGGTCCCTCACCTTTCTCTTTCTTAGGTTGCTTTTTGGAGGGAAGTCATTGGTGTAGTTTTTATGAAAACTTCCACAGTGCCTCTCCAGATGTTTGTTCTTTGTAATAGCAAAGACAGATGGACAGATTAGACAAACACACTTTGAATAAGACACTGTGGAAAAAGTATTTCACCCAAAGCGGTTACTCTTTGGCTTCCTGGTCCAGCTCTCCCACAGATTTTTATATGCTTCTTTAATATATATAAATTAAAAGGTTAACTTGTTCAGTGAGCTTGTTTTGCAACTCATGTGGATGACCCCTGATACTCAAGTTAGAAGAGAAAAGCTCTCAGACTGGAAAGTCTGTACGTCAAGGTCTGTCAAGGTCTGCTCGAGGTTTCTGCCGGTTAAAAGGAATTTTTTTTCCTCACCACTGTCACCAGTCACAAGTGTTTACACATGGAGGATTCTGTTGGGTTCTGTGAATTGGCATGAGAGTCTGGTTTGACCAGCTTTATGTGTAAAGTCTCATGAGATAACTTAATAATACAATTTGATTGATTTGATTGAAAAAAGTTGAACCTACCCACACTGTCTTTGCAATCTACCGCACAATTGGAATCAATGTTTTGGGCACATCTGGTCTGAAGTCTTCATTTTTTTAGCCATTCATTGTTTAGCAGCAAAGATTTTAGTGCAGACACAAACTAAGTAACCGCTTTAAATGAACTTAAAGTGACCCATAAGGTAGTAAATGAAACCTGTCTCGGTAAAATGCTTAGAAACCACAGCCGCGGGGCTCTATTTCCCACCTAGAGTTCGTCACTAATGGTTACACATCATCCTTCGCCCTCCAACTCCTCAAAATTGCAATGTTTACATTCT
>JAPSES010074027.1:0-10734 GCA_029822895.1 Maxillicosta whitleyi
GTGGAATGGCTGTGGGGGTGGGGGTCTGGCTCAGGTAACAGATAATACAAAGACCACCATCTTCCACCGTTGGGGGGTTGTCTGCCTTGACCAGTTAAAAGGGGTTAAAGAGTGAGGGTTAAAGAAAGAAAGGGAGAGACTGGGGGTGGGGGCAGGGCTAGAGTGTTATGACTTATATTCAAACTTATGTTACAATTTTTAATTATAACAAGAACTGATGTAGCTAGTATAAGTATCTAGTAACTAACTAGTACAAATGCCCTTAACTGTTAATACTGCTACTCCAAATACAACAGTGGATATACTACTACTGCATCTGTTAGTACAAATAATACAAACCTCTACCATCTATTGAACTAAACACTCACAGCTACATGGATAAATAAATGATGATGGAGGAGCAGAGAGGAGGATTACCTGATCCCTTCCTAATGTGCTGCACCTCTTGTTGTCTCCCTCTTCTCCAGGGTATTTAAACCCCGTCTTGTGCAGAGTATTTTTACCAGTTCGTCTCAGCCTGATTGTGACTTACCAGCATTGTTATCTGCCTGATCTTACTGTTTTGACCTGTTTTGGACCCTGGATTCCCTGAGGTTTGCCTTTTGCCTTAACCTATATTTACTAATTTTATTTATGCTAGAAAGGAAATGAAATAATCTGGGGAGAGAAGACATCAGATCATCTGCTCTAGAACAGGCAGAAGACTGAAAAAACGGTTTTGTGTGCACCCCTCGCAGTTTCTCACAGGGAAATTATGTATTTCCCGCACTGGAATGCCTCTACTCTGTGTGTTACCCCCTCCTCTGACTCTTCCAACTATCTTCAGGCAGAAGTATATATTGATTCCTAAAAATGTGGTACACAGGACAGTGCAAGAGAAAGAAGGGAGACAACCTCTGTTATAGTTACACTTAAATATACAGGTGTCTTTAAGTTAAACTGTGTTTTTTATGTTCATTCAGAAAATGGATGCATATCCAGTTTTTCGCCGCCGATCAAGGAGATTAGCTACCTCTGCAGTTTCTGCACCTCTACCTGCAGCCCCCCCTGCACCTCACATGACCCAACAGCAGCCTTTCCCTGCTGGTGAGTATGCGTCATCTTGCATGCATTTGTTTCTGTGTATTGTTAGCAGGATTCCTAATAGATGTAACATTTGTTCTCCAGGCTTTTCTGACGATGATGACGCTACATCGCAGTGTGAAGCACAGCCACAGACAGGTGTGGCACAGGGCACAAATGCAAATACTGTACTATACTTACAATACTGAATTATGTTACATGAAGCAGGATGCATTCATTCAATGTACCTCTTCAAAACCTTAAGGATGTACAAAGGTGTCTGTGTATTTTTTGTCTTTACACTTACTTCTGCATACTTGCATGCTCTACAACAATTACCTGAGGTTTTTTTTCCAAGATCACTTCATTTTTTAGTGCTGCATGCTCTTTTCACTCACTCTTTAGCTCCCTGTGAGCAGGTAGGAAGGTGGACATTCACTGTTTAATGATTAGAATTGCATTTGTTACTATGTCTGTGTGCATGTTTTATGTCTGTGGGCATCATTAATACTAATTAGTTCACCTCATTATCCTTACCTTATTCCATTTAATTACTCTGACTCTTTATATCATGTCATTTCCATTACAGCTGGACTTACTCCATATTCTTTACATCAAAAAGTGTACACTGCTCTTTGCTTCTTAACACTTGTGGTATTTCTTCACTGTTTCTTACTGTAGGATTTCTTCACTGTATGTAATTACCCCCAAGTTACTGCTGATTTCTTACTCATACAAAATCAGTTTGTGTGTCAGCTGCATTTATGGTATATCACCAACAAAGGCAACAGTCAATCTAATATTGTTTTGCTGTCTGTTTACTTCATTTCTCTTTCATTAGCTTTTGCAGAAGCTGTTCATGCTGAGGCCTGTGCCAGTTCCTCTCCAGCAGCAAACCCAGGGGTTGTTCATCAGCCACCAGCTGAGCTTCCAAGGCACTGGAAGGATCAGCTTCCACCTTTTCAGCAGGAGTGGATTCGGCACACATTATTCAAGGCCAACCCACAAACTGGCAAGCCAGAGATGGTGCCACAGCTGAAACTTTGGTGGTATCCTCCTCAGCCCCCCCTCATTCATACCCAGCCTCCTGCCTCACCTGACCACTTCTTCTGTAGGCCCCTGTTCTTATGGATGCCTCAGAAGATGTGGCAATATCCTCTGGTCTGTGTTCGTCCAGCCTGTGGGAAGCACAGACTAACAGCAGCAGGACTGTACCAAACAGTACGCAAGGTCTTGGACATTGACGGGTGGTATGACCTTGCTACTGAGTACCTGGAGTGCAAACGCTGCTCAAAAAAGTATCCTGCTTGGTCTGAGGACATCTTAGGACAGCTGGATATGGGCCACCGCAGCCAGTTTCCAGCTTTGCTGACATACAGGTGATTCATAATGAATGTCAAACAATATTAGATGCTTTTGTCTGTGTTACTTGTTTTAGACATTATACTCTTCTTTCTTCAGATACTCATGTGGCATGCGGGTGGTGAGGATGATGAGGGAGAGGACGACGGGCAACAGTGTGACTCAGCTTCACAAAAAGCTGTTGGAACAACACAGTGAAGCATGGATGCAGCGTGTTCTCCAGTACCTGACAGCTTGTGAACCATTCACCAGGTCATCTGTTGCTCGCCCTGTGTTTGCGGAGCCTCCCCTCTTACCTGCCCTACCTAAACCCAAGTGGCTGTTATCTGTCTATGCCAGGGATGTGCTGGGGCGTTTGCCTGAGGTGAAGGCCAAAGTAACATCCACCTTTGGCTCTGTCCTCAAGATGGCCTCCACAAAAAAGGTATCGCAGCCCTGTTTATATTCAGAATTTTGAGAGCGTATGTTATGAATACAGTTATTGACTCTTATCTTTTCTCAATAGGTCACCAAGAAACTTGCCGGTGCTGCTGCAGGTACAGCTGCTTGCTGCACTAATGTTGGGAATGAGCACGGTCAAGTTCTCGTCTCAGTCCTGACAGCCAGCGAGGGACACGGACTGGATTCTATGGCGGCTGGCCTCATGAAGCGCTACCGAGAGGCAGGGGTGGCACCGCCAAAAATCATGTACGTGGATAGAGACTGCTGCAATCAGCGTGGCCCTTGTCGGGTGAAGGCCATGTTTGCAGAGTGGGACGGGCTGCAGGTGCGCCTCGATATATGGCATTTCATGCGCCGGTTTGCTGCAGGTGTAACAACGGAGACCCACCCCCTGTACAGCATTTTCATGGCACGCCTATCCAACTGTATTTTTGAATGGGATCCAGAGGATGTCGCTGCTCTTCGTCGTGCCAAGGAGGGTGAGTTGGCAGCAAAGAAGATTAACCTTAGCCATATGTCAGAGGACGCGGTCACCCATCACATTACCCGGAGGGAGTTGGCGCTGCACTGCAGGAGGAGGACCAGGGGGGTGGAGGAGACCACCAGACTGATCGGGTCACTGATCAGTCTGTTTGATAGTGTAAGTGGGAAGGACACTCTGGGTGTTCCTCTGCTGGACCACGAACGGATCCAGCAGATATGGAAGGAACAGGAGAAACATGTGCACTGCATCCAAGACCCAGAGAACATCCCGCTCTACATTAAGACAGGCACCCTGAAGAAAGGAGGTGTAGAGTTGTGCTGCTACAGGTGCGCCCGTGGCTCTACCTCCCTGGAGTCCTTCCACCACCACCTGAACAGATTTATTCCAGGTATTGTACACATATAGATTACTAATTTCTGTTTAACTGTAGTATTACAGTCCTTTTCACTAACAGGTTACTAGTTTAATAATTCTTTTTCTTAGTGTGTGTGGTTGTAGTGAGAATTTTTTTAACAGAATTCTATTACATGTTACAGTTACTTTGTAGCATTCTCATATGCATCATATCAAATATCTTGTACAAATGTGATAAATGCTTCTTTGTTTATTTAACCTTCAGGAACCAGTGCCAGTGATGCATATTTCCAGGCATATCTTCTGGAAGGTCTGATGCGCTGGAACCATGACAGGATGGAGGAAGCCGTAAAAGGAACGCCTTCCATCCGCTCTTATAGCAGTGCTCTGCGAGAGGCAGTGGACCAGCTCAGCCAAATGGTGCTAGGGAGATGCTGGGATGAGCGCTATCGCACCCCTGGAGCCTACACAGGCAAGAAATGATCACTCATTCAGAATGAGAGAATATTTGATTAATTTGTTCTTTAATAACACTATTCATTAATCAATTCAACCTTTAATGTATTAGATACAATATTAAGAATACTTTCTTTTTTCTGTTTTGTTTTTGTAGGTGAATTGTTGGGAATAGAGTACTTGTACAGCCAGACTGGTGAAACACTGACTCCAGTACTCCAGAACGCAGAGGAGGAGGAAGAGGAGGAGGACAGGGTAGTGGAAGAGGTCAATGACGAGGACATGGAAGATGAAGGGTTTGAAGAACAGACCACGGAAGACATCACAGTTCCTGTTCTCTATGATGATGATGATGTCCACCATGATCCAGAGAACAGGCCCTCATTGTCAGTGACGAGTCCTCAGGCCTCTCCACCGCACGCCCCCACATCAGTAGATGAGATGTGTGTCCTTTCTCAGGGTCTGGCTACTGCAAACACAATTCCTGTGGCACCTGAGCAGCTCCTACCCCTGAAGGAAGAGCTGGAGGACCATCCCTTAACATCTGGTCCACACCATCAATTTGTCGTCTCTCCAAAACTGGAGGAACAGGCTCCACTTCTCTGCCCAGGTCAATCGCCCGCTTCTGTGATCAAGGAAGATCCAATTGCATTTGCCCCCACAGCATCAGAAGTTGCACAGCCCATGTCTGCTTCTGGGACATTGCCCAGGTTAGGGACTTTGGTCCTTAACCCGAGCATGACTGTGCACATGGTGCCATCAGCTTCTGGTGCCTCAACATCTGGTGCAGGCCCAGCTCAACCTGTTCCTGCATCCTCTGTTCCTGTGTCCCGGTACACCAAGAGGAACAGGCAGCGACGGGCCCGCGAGGAGGAGAGTGGTGTCCGTAAGAGGAGGTATGTAAGAGCAGTTACATACAACACCTGTAGCCAGTGTGGACAGCCCAAAACACAGGCGTTTGGACATAGTCGCTACGGCAGTGCCACATTCTGCTCACGTTCCTCACATGGCAAGTCAGTTGAAGAATGGTTGGAAGAACGGAGAGCAGCAAAGTGAATTGTATGTATTATATGTTGTATTTTATTTATATATTGTATTTTATGTATGTTGTATGCTTGCATTAATAGTTCTCTGCATGTATATAGTTTTGCTGAAGTGTGTGTGTGTTCATTCCAATACATGTTTATGTTACATGTTGTGTTTTCCTGATGTGTGTGTAGTTCAATACATGTTTATTTTAGATCTTGAGTTGCAGTACATTAAATGTGATCATGCCACCATTTAAGACTCAGCCTGTGCATCATCAAAAAAGCTCCATATTGTCCCACAGTCTTTGAAGGTACATTATTGTTATATTAACAGAAACACAAAATAAACATTACAAGTCATGGGGGGTGGGGGCACATAGGATCTCGAAACCAAAGCCATGTTCTTAATATACACAAAATAAGAATTAACTAGTTTTTGAATGCATATTATGGTTATATTTAACGATAAACAGATAAACATTACATATCATTAGGGCGGTATATATTCTTTAAGTCAAAGCTCTGTTCTTAACAGTACACACAAAATAACAAGCATTAATCAATATAATGATCAGAGATCATTATGCAATTTCTGATCATTTGGGGGAGTCACAGCATTGGGGATTTAAATTCAAAGCAGCTTCTCCGGCAGATTACCTGTTGAATCCAGTTCACATCATGCAACTGTTTAGTTTTTTTACATCTTCCATAACACACAGTGACATTTCCTGAGTATTGTTACAGGGAAAATCTCTACATCATTATTCCATATTTTCTGTGTGTGTCGGAGAAGAAAGATAGGCTTTCTTCCAGGGGTGTAACGCTTGCTTCACTTTTTCTTACTGTCGTATTTCTTCCCTGTATGTAATTACTGAAAATTAGTGACTGGGTAGCTCAGTGGTTAAAACTACTGACTTTGGTGTGGAAGGTAACTGGTTTGAGACCCAGGTGAACCCTTGGGAAAGGTTCTTTACGCTATACATCCCCAAGCGAGCGCAAGCCTCATTGTGCCAGTTCCAAGCCCGGTTGTGTCAGGAAGGGCATCCAACGTAAAAAACCTCTGCCAAATAAACATAGCTGGAGATGGAGCTGCCACATAAACGTCTACTTTAGTTTTAAACTCAGCCATCAATGCATTTTGTCTGTCTGTTTTTAGCTTTTCTTTTATTGGCTGAAAAGGAAATTATCAGACGCCTAGCAAATGGTTTGGCTGTTTCCCACAATAAATCAGGGTTGTCTGTGGACTGTGGTTTCATTCTCCAGTAACACACTGCAGTAACACACTCACCTTAAAGACCTGCTCTTTACATATGTGCATACGTGACACAGACCATGGGCAGATGGGTGATGAAGGCTTTATGATGCTGACAGCCCTGAAGGACACCAGTGATTGTTGAATTCACAAAAACACATTAAATCAGCTCATAGTATGATTTTTTTTTTTTAATAATTACTGTCTTGTGATGTATACCCTAAATGATTATGAACACATCACAAGTTGTTTGAAAAGAATCTGTGACATGTATCACAAAATGAGTGTCTTTGAATGAGAAAATATCCAATATCAAACCGATTCAACTGCAGTGATGCACAGACTGGAGGACGCTTCCTGAAGTGCCTCTTCAGAACTGGTGGACGTGGCTGATTCTGGTGGTGGGTGGGATTCAGGTTCAGGATTATTGTCATTTCACGACTACATGAAACAAAATTTGTACTCAGGCCCAGCAGTATACAGCCCTAAATAAAAACTCTTAAAAACAGTGATCACATTAAAAAATAAAAAATACTAACCATAAAAACCTAATACTTAAGGAATGAAAAGGACAATATGACGGCTACAGTGCAGGAGATAAGAAAGGTACTAAAAGAGCAGCATATAAGAACAGGATAAAAAAAATGGATAAATAAAAATAGAAAAACCAGCACTAGCGTCTGAGCAGTACGTCAGTGCTCATGGAGTTGATGAGCTGAACTGCCTCTGGGTAGAAGCTGCATTTGAGCCTCGTGGTCCTCGTCTCGAGGCTCCACAGCCTCCTACCTGAGGGGGGGGGGGTTGGAACAGTCCGCAGGCTGTGTGGGCGGAGTCCTTCATAATGCAGGTGTCAGTGCTCCTGCACCTGCTCACATACAGGTCATCCACAGAGGGGAGACTGCTGCCCATGATCCTGTGTGCAGTTCTCACCTCTGCAGCATCTTCATGTCAGTGTCAGAGTAGTTCCCATACCAGGTGGAGATGGAGAAGGTTAGCGTGCTCTCCACCACACACCTGTAGAAGGTCGCCAGCACTGCAGCACCAACACCAGCCTGCTTCAGTTTTTCAGTCCTTTTTAATAATAAAAGAGGTGTTAATGGTCCACTTCAGATCTCTGGAAATGTGGAGTCCAAGATATTTCCAAGTGTGGACCATTTCCACTGGTACTCTGCTAATGAGCAGCGGAGATGGGGTCTGATTTTTCCTCCAAAAATCCACAACCAGTTCCTTTGTCTTCCCCACATTTATCTCCAGACTGTTTCCACTACACCAGTCCACCAGGTCTCCTGCCAGTACAACAACTCGTCATTATGGATTGATACTGGTACAGCTCCATCCTTTTGGTTCTACAGTGAGCACCACTTGATATTTTCCTCAGCATGACCTGCCCTACTCTGCCCTGACTGGCTCATCAGTCCTCATGCCTAAAGTAAATCAATCTAATCAGCAGTGGTGGAGCTAGACTTTTCTTCTTGGGGTGGCCAAGGCCATTTCAGGGGGTTCACAGGCTATGATAATGAATTTGTTGTGCCTTAGGTAGGGAAAAATGTCTACATACGAAGCAGTAGGAAGAGTCTTGGAGGATAGAACATTTAAGCCAAGAGTGGTCTCTGTACCAGGAGCTGGTGAATGACCTCTTCCTTGTTCCATGCTGAGTTCTAGGGAACTGTGTCAGACATGGCAGAACAAGAACCTCATCTTTGGATCTTGAAATATCTGGAATACAAATAAAATGATCATGGAAAGACAGTTAAGGGATGCAGAAGATTATTAGGCTAGCAGGTTTCAGGTAAGTAGACCAACAAGGAGGCACAAAAGCAGAGCTGGACACATCTGGCTCTGGGTCGGGCTCTTCTGGCTCATGATATTTTAGACAATGCACATATTCGGACAAACAAATAACTAAATGCAAGTTAATTGTTTTAAAATAACTTTCTCTATATTTCTTTCTAAATTTCAATCATTTCCATCCTACTTTAGAGAGGACTACTTCTTTTGATTATTGTGTTTTTATCAGAGAAATGTGTGAATATTGAGCATTCAGTGTGCTCTACAGTTCCTTTTCTAGCTCTGTTTAACTCTTAAACCTTTTACTAGAGGGCTCCACTGAAGCAAAGAGAAGACTGCTCGCTACAAGCACAGGATCAATGCAGATCCTAAAGCAAAAGCACGCTATCTTGCCAGGAAAAAAGAAAGGTAAAATATATAGGTATTTTCAGTGTATAAAATGTCATATCACATATGTAGTGTATGTTATTTAGAGCACCAGAATCAGTGACAGTATACTAATGTCAATTTGTTTCAGCTACCAGAGAAGAAAGCAAAAGCAGTTAAATACATAAAGTCAGATGAACTACCAGAGAGAGAGAGGAAGAAGCAGACAGCCAAGTGGAAGGCTGCATCAAAAGATTACAGGGAGAGGAAAAAGATGGAAAAGGCGATGCTGGAAATGACACCACCATCCTAAGAAAACACACCACCAGTTTTAGTTGGTGTAGGGGTTGATGAGCAGCAGGAGAATCCAGGGCAAGTTGTGACAAATCCCTTACGAATCCCTTATGAATGAATGAATGAATGAAATGGTGAGAAAACTGTTCATGTTATGTTTATGTGTCAAATGACATAGTATTGAAAATATTAATATGATGTCTATGCCAAATGAAATAGTGAGAAAACTGTTCTGATGTTTATGTATCAAATGAAATGGATATGCTGATTTTTCATAAACTTTGATTAAATTTGTGTAAACTCTGAAAATCATTGTCTTAACTGCCTGCTGTTTTTCATCATGTGGGGCGACCACTCAAATATAAATCATTGGTATAGCATGCATAAGTGGATACTATCTGTACACATTTTAAATCAGTTTTATGGATTTTATGAGAAAAAAAAACTATGTAATTGCTTAATGAAGGTGACACGGCCATGATAGATACAATGTATTCAAAACTATTTACAATACATAAAAGGACACATGAGTGCATCTTTCTTAAACAATTACTAATACTTTTTAAAATATAAGTTATGTTAAGGAAATCTATTATTTTTAAGATAAATTACGGTCGCCCCACATGACTTTTTTTTTTTTTTAGGTTGTTGATGTATTCATTTGAGTTTAAAAAAACTAAAATATCTTTGTTTGAAGTTTTCACATGTGTAACAGAGTTAAAAATGCTGTTGATAAATATACAGTTTTCATGAGTTTTGCCATTATTGAGCAAGTTTGTTGTTTTGGAGACACTTTGTGGTGTCTGGTAAGAACTGCAGGTCTGTTTTAATTCTCCGTTGTTGCCGTAGCCCAAGTCAGAAAAGCGAATGCCTGGTTTGGTAGGTTTGCTGCGTTAAACGCTTCTTTTATATTCTTGTTTCCTTGTTTTAAAATATAATGTAATTTGTTTACTCAACATGAATGATGGAACTGTGTACACACTCTGGGGATGTGCAGGTAATTGGTTTTGCCCATGGAAGGTGTATGTCTGCTTTCCTCTAAACCACGAGGCTTATTCCTATGTACTGTACTCGCATTATATATATATATATATATACACATTATCATATTCATTTTATGGGTAAATTCTCCAAGTATGCATGTGAAATCGGATTGGCTTGTATTTCTCATCAACCTTGTAATATATTACGAATGCATGTATTCTGGTGGTTTAATAATTAAGATTTAAGTATGTTTTCATGGTTTTCCGAACAGCATGTGAACGTTCCTTCTGCCCCACTTTTAGGCGGTGACATAGCATACCTCCACGACTCGTGAAAGTAATACTGTTTTTGTTTATTTTGTTTGTACAGACACTGCAGTCATTTATGTTTTGTCATTTCAAGGTATGTCTCCAACTGTGAATTATGTTTTTGTTCTACATTGTTAAAACATTGAGGCACGCAGAAAAGCGAATGCCTGGCTTGGACACTGCAGTCATTTATATTTTGTCATTTCAAGAATAAACTGCTGTCCATGAAGACCTGTCTCTGTGCTGCTTTGAAGCCCGTTACACATGCATGTGTACACTATTCCAAATGTTAAGAAAACTGCTAAATATAGCCTATCGTTATTTTAAGTATTTTAAAAATGGACCACTTACTTCTTTGACCCCTATTGCAATTTGTGGTTCACATACAAAAAACAAAAAAACAACAACAAGTAGTGGCTTTCCATGACTATTTGACTATTGATATGACAACTATTACTGACCCCGTGACCCGGACCCGGAAGAAGACCGTATGGTCCAGATCTAGGACAAGGTTAGGATGAGTGATCTCCGGGCAGCTCTATTTCACTTGTCGGA